>JBCEWE010000446.1:45000-60000 GCA_039877035.1 Silurus lanzhouensis
TGTGTGAGTGCATGTGTTGGAGGTGGACTGAGGGTAAAGACAAAGTAATGTAAGTTTTAACATCATCATCATCATGATGATGATGATGAGAAAGTAAAACTTTTTTAAATCATATTTCTTATCCATTCTTATTCATTCTATCCATCCATTTCTTATCCACTTATCCATCTGCATACCCAGGGCTGAACTCTCAGGTCCTCTAATCATGTCTTGAAGTGTCTAGAACAAGTTATAAATCGTGGGGTGACTGTGATTTCTCAGTAGCGGCTCCAATGCTTTGGAATTTCCTTCTTCTTAATGTTTTTGTTATTTGTTGTGTTTTAATGATTATTTTATTTTACTTTTCTTGGTTCTTACTATTACTTTTTTCTTTTATAATATTTTATATTTTATTACTTTTTTTACAGTTGCACACGATGCACTTTATCTGGTAAGGACACTTACTTTAGTCCTTAACTCTGTGTTGTGTGATGTCACGCTGTGTTATGTGATAAAGCTCTTTGTTCTGTTATGTAGCTCTGTGTTTTGTTATGCAGCTCTATTTTGTGTTATGTAGCTTTGTGTTCTGTTATGTAGCTTTGTATTGTTTGATGTCACACTGTGTTGTGTGATGTCTCTCAGTGTTGTGTGATGAAGCTCTGTGTTCTGTTATGTAGCTCTGTGTTCTGCGATATACCTCTATATGTGTGTGTGTGTGTGTGTGTGTGTGTGTGTGTGTGTGTGTGTGTGTGTTATTGTAGAGAAGTGTGTTTTAGCGTTTTGAAATCTGGTGGGGCATAAGAACATTGTCTCTGCCTCCCGAAAGAACAGTGCAATTGTTGTCATTTTGAATAGTCTCGATAAAGTGACTAAACTGATCTAGAAAGTAATTGTTGTTAATAATGAGTGTATACTGGTTTCTCCCCCCTCAGTTCTCCTGCAAAAAGTCATTTTATCCAATGTCCCTCCTTTTAGTAGTGATGAGTCAATTATTAAAGAGCTGTCTCGGTACGGGCGAATGTCTCCCCCTTGAAGAAAATCCCCCTTGGCTGTAAGTTCCCACTAGTTAAGCACTTGGTGTCTTTCAGGAGAATTTTTTTCATGGTTCTTAATGAAGGTCTTAAAGAGCTAAACATGGTTTTCAAGTTCAAGATTGAGAGCTTTGACTATAACACCTTTGTTTCCACTGATTCATAAACTAATCGTTTTAAATGTGGTCAGTTAGGGCAGCAGTCCCCAACCTTTTTTGCGCCACCGACCGGTTTAATCTCAGAGAAAATTTTCACGGACCGGCCCTTTAAGGTGTGGCGGATAAATACAACAAAATAAAATGATATGACCGGCATAGAAACTAGTATTTTTTTAATCTAATAATAAACGTGAATCCACTGTGTTGTTTTTTGTTCATTTTGCTCGCTTGGGGGTTTGAATTTAGCGGCAATGTATTATGTGTTAGCGGCTGAAGCAGCCCCTTTAAGAAGGTAGCGGATGTAGGTAAGACATGTGACCGTGGGGAGGCATCTTAACATGCATCAAGTGAGTCATAGACAGATGTGGCGGAGAGAATCCTTTAATTTTCCAAAATAAAACATCGTTCAGAATCAGATAATAAATAAAACAGAAATAATGTAAGTTATCTATTCTATTTGTGCGGCCCAGAATCAACTGACCCACGTAACAGTGCCGGTCTGTGGCCTGGGGGTTGGGGACCACTGAGTTAGGGCATCTTGTTTGTGCCTGTCCTGGAAGACAGAGTGACCCCAGTGTCTCCAAGCGACCGGGGCAGGATGCAGCTGAGCCTGCTGGAGCCATTCCCCCTGCGGCTACAGCTCAGCCTGCTCCCCGAAGCCCTGTAACTGCTGCTGCACCAAGGCCTAGAGAGCGTGAGCCCCAAGCTCAGCCTGTAGACAAGAGGTCCACTAACGACATAACCACCCCAGAGAAGCTCTGCTTGGCTTAACCGGACCGGGAGAAGCCCTGCTTGGCTGAACTGGGCCCTAAAAACCCCTGCTTGCCTGAACCAGACTGAAAAAGCCCTGCTTGGCTGAACCAGAACGGAAAAGCCATGCTTGGCTGAAATGGGCCCGGAGAAGCTTTGCTTGTTTGAACCAGACCCGGATAAATCGGACAAAACTGGAAAAGTCACAGTGGACTCTGGAGCAGTGCTGGAGCTGCCTGAACTGGCAGAGGCAGGCACAGGGGTGCAGAGCTCTCACCAGGAGATACCGGTCACTAAGGGGACTAGAGAGACAGGTAGATGAAAGAAGAGCCCCTTTTTACAGTACCAACTAAAAGAAAGAAGCGAGGTAAGGAAAAAAAGCAGGCTAAAAAAAGAGATAAAGGTAGATAAGTGAAGTCAGACAGTGAAGATAGTAGTCATCTCAGATCACTCCATGGTCCAGTGCACCATAAGAAAAAAGAACATAAAACCTAAGAGTGCCTACATTTTAATACTGCACTTTTAGAAGATGCTAATTTTAGAGAGTCTTTTTTTTTTTTTTTTTTTTATGGAATTGTTTTAAACAGGAGAAGGCAGCTTTTAACTCCCTACAGCAGTGGTGGGATGTAACTAAAGCGCAAATCAAAGAATTAAACAGTACACTCTCAATGTCACAAGATACATTGGCAGATCTCTAAAAGATCTGGAGATAGAATTAGTGGAACTCCAGGCCACAGGCCACAGGAAATCAAGGGCATAATGAAAGTAAAACAAAAATATATAAATAATACATAAAAAGTAAAAAAGCAAAAAGAAATGATCTGCTATAAACTACAGCACAGGGCTGGTCTGCTCATGCTTTAAAAGCATCACTGAGATGGATGCTCCTTCTAAGATCTTCTTCAGTTTAGAACAAAAGAATGGACAGAAACGATTCATGCATGCCGTGCAAACAGAATCAGGGGCTCTCGTGTCAGAGCCCACTGAAATTCACCAGCAGACAGTCAGCTTCTATTCGAAGCTGTATAGCAGCAAGAGCTTCCTCGAGGACCTGCCAAAGCTCACAGAGTCAGTGGGCAAGGAGTTGGACTGGGAGCCGACACTGGCTGAGCTTCAGAAGGTTCTCCAAGTCATGGAGAACATGCAGGCGCCAGGTATAAATGGTCTCCCTGTCAAGTTCTTCAAAGCATTCTGGGAAACCTTTGGGTAGGACATGCTAGAGGTTCTACAGGACAGTGTGAGAGAAGGTCAGCTCCCATCGAGCTGCAGGAGAGCCATCCTGACCCTGCTACCAAAAAAGAGAGACCTGACCCACCTGAAGAACTGGTGCCCAGTGTCACTACTGTGCACTGACTGCAAGCTGCTGTCAAAAGCATTAGCCTCGAGCCTGTTGAAGGTGATGGAGTAGATCATTCACCATGACCAGACATACTGTGTGCCTGGCAGGTCAATATTTGACAATGTATGCTTAATTCGTGATATTTTGGACGTCTTCAGGCTATTCGGCTTAAAGACTGATCTGATTTTCCTGGACCAGGAAAAGGCTTTTGACCAGGTTGGGCATGAATTCTTGTGGAAGGTGCTGGAAAGCTTTGGGTTCAACCCTGGTTTCAGAGCCATGATCAGGGTGCTGTACAGTGAAATTGAGAGTGTATTGAAGGTTAAGGGTGGTGTATGTGCCCCTTTTAGAGTGTACAGAGGGATAAGACAAGGTTGTTCACTGTCACTCTAACTATTGAATCTCTTTAATAAATCTGAGAAATCGCCTTTCTGGTTTTAATATTACACACTCTAATGCTTTACTTCACCTGTCAGCGTATGCAGATGACCAGGCTGTAGAGTGTACAGAGGGATCAGGCAGGGCTGTTAACTGTCAGGAATGCTGTACACTCTCACTATTGAACCGCTTTTAATAAATCTGAAAACTCTGTCTGGTTTTAATATTCCACACATCAATGCTTAATTTCACCTGTCAGCGTATGGAGATAATGTGGCTGTAATGATGGTATCCCAGTCTGGTGTAAATATCTTAATTGATGTTTCAAAGGACTTTAGAAAAAAATGAAGCAGTTTTAGTTGGGGGGTGGGGAGGTGGGGAACCTACACTTCCGGGAGGCCTGGTGTGGAAAAGAGGTGGTTTTAAATATTTGGATGTCTACCTGGAGAGTAACGCATTTTTAAAAACTGAGAAGGCACTGTAGAGCACATCAGAGGTAGACTAAGCAGGTGGAAGCAGCTGGTTCCAAAGATAGCAAATATCCAGGCCCTGCTCGTGGACTTCTTCTGGGATAGTCTGCACTGGATTCCGCAGAGTGTCCTCTATCTGGCCAAGAAGGAAAGGGGGCAGGGGCTGGTTCATCTCTCTAGCAGAACTGCAGCCTTTCGCCTACAGTTTATTCAGAGACCCTTAACTGGGCCCAGGAACCTGGTGTGGAGAACAGCAGCCAGTGAACTCTTGCACATGGCAGGAGGACTGGTACTGGACAGAACTTTGTTTTTAAAAGACACAAACAACCTGCATTCTCGATCCCCTGCCTACTAGTTTCTTTAAACAGATAACTCCAGAGGTAATCAAACCAGTTTTAAAAATAATTAACTCTTCCATTAGCACTGGTTATGTACCTAAATCCTTCAAACTGGCAGTTATCCACCCCCTTATTAAGAAACCTGACCTTGACCCATGTCAGTTGTCCAGCTACAGACCGATATCAAATCTCCCCTTTATATCCAAAATTTTAGAAAAGGTTGTAGCACAGCAGTTCTGCTCACACCTACTTATGAATAACATTTTTGAAGTGTATCAGTCAGGATTTCGGCCTCATCATAGCACAGAGACGGCGCTAGTTAAGGTGGTAAATGACCTGTTATTGGCCTCTGATCAGGGTTTTGTCTCCTTACTTGTTTTGCTCGACCTTAGTGCAGCTTTTGACACCATTGATCACACTATACTGCTTGCTAGACTTGAGAACGTTGTAGGAATAAAGGGAACAGCTCTCTCTTGGCTCAGGTCTTATTTGACTTATCGCTATCAGTTTGTGGATGTAAATGGTGAGTTCTCCACACTCTATGAGGTAAAGTTTAGTGTTCCTCAAGGATCTGTCTTAGGCCCACTGCTTTTCTCTTTATATATGCTGCCTCTTGGTGAAATCATTCATAAACATGGGATTCGCTTCCATTGCTATGCTGATGACACACAGCTGTATATTTTAGCAAAGCCAGATGAGAGAGATCAGCTAAACAGTGTTGAGAAGTGTGTAAAGGACATTAGACAGTGGATGCTTAATAACTTTCTTCTGCTCAACTCAGATAAGACGGAAGTACTTTTACTAGGACCACATGCAGCTAGAAGCAAACTTTCTGATTACGTAGCATCTCTGGATGGTGTTTCTGTTTCAGCATGTACGGCTGTCAAAGACCTTGGTGTGATTATTGACCCGAGTCTTTCCTTTGAGTCTCATGTGAATAATATCACCAGGATCGCCTTCTTTCACCTAAGAAATATTGCTAAAATTAGAAATATGATGTCGTTACAGGATGCAGAAAAACTAGTTCATGCTTTTGTTACTTCTAGATTGGACTACTGTAACGCTTTACTGTCTGGGTGTGCGAGTAAGTGCATAAATAAGCTTCAGTTAGTCCAGAATGCAGCAGCAAGGGTCCTCACCAGATCTAGGAAATACGACCACATCACCCCTGTTTTAATCAGTCTACACTGGCTCCCAATCAAATCTCGCATTGATTATAAAATATTACTACTGACGTATAAAGCACTTAACGGTCTCGCACCGCAGTATCTGAGTGAACTTCTGTACCAGTATGATCCTCCACGCCTACTTAGATCAAAAGGTGCTGGCTATCTGTTGGTTCCTCAAATAATGAAGACTACCGCAGGGGGCAGATCTTTCTCTTATAAAGCCCCACAGTTATGGAACAGCCTTCCAATCAGTGTTCGGGACTCAGACACGGTCTCAGTGTTCAAGTCGAGGTTGAAAACTTATTTATTTAGTCAAGCCTTTTATCAGTAGATTTTTTTTCTTAGGTAAAGGCTCAGATCTGGAGGGAGCATGGATATAGAGTGTTTGGTGAACTGGTATATTTGTATGCTGTCGTCCCCTCACATTCACACGGTCACTCAGGTTTGTTGACGGTGGTGTGGTGGGTCGTCTCTTATCCCAGAGATCCCTCATGTCTGTGTTACCTTCTGGTTCTCCCTTTTAGTTATGCTGCCATAGCGAGTCTTGCCGGAGTCCAAACTGCACAGTGACATCAACTTTCATACACCAATAGGGACACTTAATAATCCATATCCTTCTCTTCCCGTCACCCTCTCTCTCTCTCTCTCTCTCTCTCGATCGAGTTAAACATGCTCCTGAGGCTCCAGTGACCACTGTTCCTGCCCCTCTACCCTCCGTGGATCTTCACACTTCTGTGCAGCTTGGGACGGTATCTCATCAACACCTTGGGTGGTTCCATGAAATTCCGGAGTAGAACGGGTGCTTTGAGGATGGATTGGACTGTAGTTGGTGTCGGCGGTCTGCTGCACTGACTCGGGAGTGCAGTTTGCTTCTGATCATCATCACTGTACCCCGCAACTTTGTATATATGCTTCAAATGGACATTTGGTGCAACCCAGATGAGGATGGGTTCCCTCTTGAGTCTGGTTCCTCTCAAGGTTTCTTCCTTATGCCATCTCGGGGAGTTTTTCCTTGCCACAGTTGCTCATCAGGGACAAACATACTTACAAAGAACATATTTACATTTAATCACCACATTATCTGTGTAAAGCTGCTTTGAGACAATGTTCATTGTTAAAAGCGCTATACAAATAAAAATGAATTGAATTGAATTGACAAACATGCTGGATGTGTCTGAACTACCAGTCTTTTACCGTGGACTTTTTAAAATGTGGACTTTTTTTAGAAAACGAAGTAAGAGTTGTGGAACATTACACTGGTTGCTGGAGGAGCCCCTGGTCTACGGGAGTTGGTGCGACCACCCCCACACTGTCCAGAGCTCTGATCTCCTCAAAGATCATCACATTCAGGAGCTGGTGAACATCGCAGGGGCAGAACTGTCATGAGAATAGGACCTTGCAAAACGTATAGGACTCTGGTCCCTGCACATCGCTAACCAGCTCCCACACCGCTGGAGGTCCACACTAACAGCAGAGGAGTGTGTTTAGCTGAAGGACTATGAAATCGACGGGTGTGGTGGCCCCCTCCTGGAGTGCAAGGATAAAGGGGAGATGAACTTTGGGACAGTGACAGAAAAGCTGGTCTACAGGGCCTGTGTTAAGGTTTTAAATAAGAATAAACTGAGTGGGAGGGTGGACCCCCAGTGAAGAAATGTTCTTGGTTTTAATGATGATATTAAACCAGAGTGAAGACACTGTACAAACCACCATTAACCAAAAAAACTGCTGACCTCCAGTGGAGGATTTTACACTGCATCATCTCTGTGAACTCTTTTATTTTAAACCCTGATGTTCTACAGGACTCCGTTCTGTTTAAAGAGAGAAACTGTTTTTCATGCTTTTACTCACTGCTCCAGGTTACAGTCACTGTTTGTACTTTTAAAATGTTCTTTTAAGTTAATTTTAATTCATCTCCATCTCTCCACCTCTACCTCTCCATCTCTCCATCTCCCTATTTCCATCTATTTACCTCCCTCAGCTAAAAGTAACTGTGTCTGGATGGTGTATTTTCTAAGCTACACATCATCCTTCTGATTCATTATGCAGGTTTTTTCAAGTATTGTGTGTATCAATAACTTACAGTAAATTAGATTGTGTGTGTGTGTGTGTGTGTGTGTGTGTGTGTGTGTGTGTGTGTGTGTGTGTGTGTGTGTGTGTGTGTATAAAGTGTGTGACAATGTGTTTTAATGGACATGATGGATCTCTGAAGCAGATGGATGATGTGACTCTGTGACACCTACTCACATCTCCGTCTGTTCAACTCTTCCTTGAAATCGTGTTTATTACAGCACTCTGTGTGTGTGTGTGTGTGTGTGTGTGTGTGTGTGTGTGTGTGTGTGTGTGTGTGTGTGTGTGTGTGTGCATGGTAGGGTCCACTGATAGACAATATGTCCATTTAATACGGTCCAAAAAAGCTCCATGGTGATATAATGATGGTGTTTAGAATATAGAGACACTTTTATTAGAGCACAGGGTTCTCCTGAGCTGCTGTCCTTCACACTGCATAAGTTGTGGCTCTCATCTACCTGAGAAGATTGCACGATTATCACAAACCATCACAACCTTCGGTGTTTGTTAAGGAAAGTAAGAGAGTGCTTTAGAGTCAATGCAGGAGAACATCTCCTAAGATAGAACATTTGTTCACTCCAGAACATCTCCTAACCCAGAACATCTTCTCATTCCAGAACTTCTCCTAACCCAGAACTTCCCCTAACCCAGAACATCTCCTACTCAATCAGATGCCGACCCCGCAAACATTCCAAACCATCTACAGACATACTAACACCATTTAAATTCCACGTCATGTGAAGTTTGGACATTGGAGCTCTTTAAGGCTCTGTTTAAAGGCTCTGGCATGGAGAAGCTGGTGTTGGATTTGTGATGATCGCAAATGTAATGAGCTGCTCAGTAGCTCCTGGTTCCACAACATCAACTGTCTGTATAAAACTGTAAAAAGAACATTACTCATAATCTTATATTCGAGTGCTCATGTTAGTTCTCACTCTCCAGTGTTCTGTATTGTGTAAAGACTGGAATCACAGGAGGAGAAGGAGAGGAGGAAGGAGGAGAAGGAGAGGAGGAAGATGTCTACAGAGAGCGCAGGGAAAGGAGAAGTGGAGGAGAGTGGAGGTTCGGGTTGGTACTTTAAATATTGGTACCATGACTGGTAAAGGGAGAGAGGGAGCTGATATGATGGAGAGGAGAAAGGTAGAGATGTTGTGTGTTCAGGAGACCAAGTGGACAGGTAGTAAGGTCAGGAACATTGGAGGGGTTTAAACTGTTCTATCATGGAGTGGATGAAAAGAGAAATGGTGTAGGGGTGATTCTGAAGGTAGAGTACAGTAAGAGTGTAGTGGAGGTGAAGAGAGTTTCTGATAGGGTGATAAACGTTAAGCTGGAAGTTGAATGGTTAATGATAAATGTTATCAGTGCCTATGCTCCACAAGTGGGTTGTGAGATGGAGGAGAAGGAAAGATTCTGGAGTAAATTAGATAAAGTGGTAAAAGGTGAACCTAGGAATGAAAGATTTGTGATCGGGGCAGACTTTAATGGGCATGTAGGTGAAGGGAACAGAGGTGGTGAAGGTATGGCTTTAAGGAGAGGAATGTGGAAGGGCAGATGGTGGTAGATTTTGCTAAAAGGATGGAAATGGCAGTGGTGAACACGTATTTTAAGAAGAAGAAGTATCATAGGGTGATGTATAAGAGTGGAGAAAGGTGCACACCGGTGGACTATGTTCTATGTAGGAGATGCAACCTGAAGGAGATTGGAGACTGTAAGGTGTTGGCAGGGGACAGTGTAGCTAGACAGCATCGGATGGTGGTCTGTAGGATGGTTTTGGAGGTGAAGAATAAGAGCAGGAGAGTGAAGACAGAAAGAAGAATAAGATGGTGTAAACTGAAGGAGGAAGAGTGTAGTGTGAGATTCAGGGAAGAGGTCAGACAGGAGCTCGGTGATGGTGAAGAGGTGCTGGATGATTGGGGAACTACTGCAGAAGTGATAAGAGAAACAGCTAGAAAGGTTCTTGGTGTAACATCTGGAAATAGAAAGGAAGACAAAGAGACATGGTGGTGGAATAAGGAAGTGCAGGGGAGCAGAAGAAAAAAGAAGTTGGAGAAACAGAATTAGGATCGACAAAGTGATGAGAAAAGTAGGCAGAAGAACAAGGAGATGCGGCAGCAGGTGAAGAGGGATGTGGTGAAAGCCAAGGAAAAGGCATATGAGGAGCTGTAGGAGAAGTTGGACACTAAGGAATAAAAAAAAAAGGATTTGGAGCGATTGGCCAGGCAGAGGAACCGAGCTGGGAAGGATGTGCTGCAAGTTAGAGCAATAAAAGATGCAGATGGAAATGTGTTGACTAGTGAGGAGAGTGTGTTGAGAAGGTGGAGGGAGTATTTTGAGCAGCTGATGAATGAGGAAAATGAAGGAGAGAGAAGGTTGGATGATGTGGAGATGGATAGGATTAGTAAGGATGGAAGCAGGAAGTGGATAGGATTAGTAAGGAGGAAGTGAGAGCAGCGATTTAGAGGATGAAGAGTGAAAAGTCGGTAGGACCAGATGACATATCGGTAGAAGCATGGAGATGTTTAGGAGAGATGGCAGTGGAGTTTTTAACCAGATTGTTTAACAAGATTCTGGAAGGTGAGAAGATGCCTGAGGAATGGAGAAGAAGTGTGCTGGTACCGATCTTTAAGAATAAGGGAAATGTGCAGGCCTGCAGTAACTACAGGGGAATTAAGTAGATCAGTCACACCATGAAGTTATGAGAAAGAGTAGTGGAAGCCAGGCTGAGAGAAGAGGTGACCATCTGTGAGCAGCAGTATGGTTTCATGCCGAGGAAGAGCACCACAAACGCATTATTTGCTTTGAGAATGTTGATGGAGAAGTAAAGAGAAGGTCAGAACGAGTTGCATTGTGTGTTTGTGGATTTAGAGAAAGCGTACGACAGGGTGGAGAGAGGAGTTGTGGTATTGTATGAGGAAGTCTGGTGTGTCAGAGAAGTATGTGAGGGTGGTGCAGGACATGTATGAGGACAGTGTGACAGCAGTGAAATGTGCAGTAGGAACAACAGACTGGTTCAAGGTGAAGGTTGGACTGCATCAAGGATCGACTCTGAGCCCTTTCCTGTTTGCAGTGGTGATGGACAGGTTGACAGACGAGGTCAGACAGGAGTCTCCATGGACTAGTCAGGTTTATTTCTATAGCGCTTTTCACAACAGACATTGTTTTAAAGCAGCTTTACAGAAATCAACAGTCAAGGTGAATGGTGTGTGTTTATCCCTGATGAGCAGCCGTGGTGACTGTGGCAAGGAAAAACTCCCTTAGATGTAATGAGGAAGAAACCTCGAGAGGAACCAGGCTCAAAAGGGGAACCCATCCTAATTTCGGTGACATCAAGAGTTTGATCATAAATCTTTCAACAATACAAAACACTGGAGAGTGAGAACTAACATGAGCACTGGAGTATAAGATTATAAGTAATGATTTTTCTAGTCTTATACAGTCTTTATGGTTCCCCTGGTGGTCTAGTGGTTAAGATGCAGCGCTCTCACCGCTGCAACCCGGGTTCGATCCCCGGTCAGGGAACCAACCCCAGCCACTCTCAGTGCCGGTCCCAAGCCCGGATAAATTGGGGAGGGTTGCGTTAGGAAGGGCATCCAGCGTAAAACGTGCCAAATCAAAACGTGCAGAGGATCCGCTGTGGCGACCCCTAACGGGAGAAGCCGAAAGAACATTTTTATACAGTCTTTATGGTTATAAAACTAGGAGCTACTGAGCTCAACATTTGTGATCATCACAGATCCAGCATCAGCTTCTCCATGCCAGAGCCTTTAAACACTCCAGGAGGTCCAATGTCAAAACCACACATGTAGTGGGATCCAATTGGCACTGGTACGTCTCTAGATGGTTCAGGATGTTTGCGAGTTTGGCATCTACTTCTTCAAAGGTCCATAATCTTCATGAGGTGGGAGGTGACTGGAGCTGGCCAAACCTCAGGGTGTCTCGTAATGGGGAGAGAAAGAGAAGCAGTGAAGAGAAATTAGCGTAGCTGCTGTTCATGATATTAACAGCACAAGTTGATAATGTGATGTGATCAGATGTTCTGGAGCACAAGGTTATGATGTGATGTGTGTTATGTGTAGAACTTGCTAAAAAGATATGTATTTAATCTGCACTTAAACTGGGAGAGTGTGTCTGAGCCCCAAACACTGTCAGAAAGACTATTCCAGAGTTTAGGAGCTAAATGTGAGAATGCTCCACCGCCTTTAGTGGACTTTACTATTCTGGGAACTACTAGAAGCCCAGAGTTTTGAGATCTCAGGAACGTGACGGATTGTAGCATGTGAAAAGACTGGAGAGATACATACCATTTAGTACATACCTCATTTAGTGCTTTATAAGTAGGAAAAAGTAGTTTGTAGTCTATTCTAAACTTAACAGGAAGCCAGTGTAGGGACGATAAGATTGGGGTTAAGTGGTCATATTTTCTTGACCTTGTAAGAACTATGATGTTTGCGGATGATATTGTAATTTGTGGTGAGAGTAGGGAGCAGGTGGAGAAGAGCCTGGAGAGGTGGAGGTACACGCTGGAGAGAAGGGGAATGAAAGTCAGTAGGAGTAAGACAGAGTACATGTGTGTGAATGAGAGGGAGGGCAGTGAAGGGGTGCGGTTGCAGGGAGAAGAGGTGGAGAAGGTGGAGGAGTTCAGGTACCTGGGGTCAACAGTGCAGAGTAATGGAGAGTGTTTTAGAGATGTGAAAAAAAGAGTGCAGGCAGCATGGAGTGCGTGGAGAAGAGTGATAGCAGGAGTGATTTGTGATAGAAGAGTGTCTGTGAGAGTGAAAGGGAAAGTTTATAGGACTGTGGTGAGACCTGAGATGTTGTAGGTTTAGAGACAGTGGCATTGAGTAAAAGACAGGAGGTGGAGCTGGAGGTAGCAGAGTTGAAGATGTTAAAATGTTTGTTGGGAGTGACGACGATGGACAGGATTAGAAATGAGTTTATTAGAGGGACAGCGCATGTAGGACGTTTTGGAGACAAGGTGAGGGAGATGAGATTGAGATGGTTTGAACATGTGCAGAGGAGGGATACATCAGTAGGAGAATGCTAAGGATGGAGCCCCTAGGAAGGAAGAAAAAAGGAAGACCAAATTGGTTTATGGATGTGGTGAAGGAAGACATGCAGGTAGTTGGGTTGAAAGAGGCAGATGTAGAGGACAGGGGGGTGTGGAGACGGATGATTCGCTGTGGAGATCCCTAATGGGAGCAGCCGAAAGAAGAAGAAGAATCACATTCCTGATATCACCCAAATGAGGATGGGTTCCCCTTTTGAGTCTGGTTCCTCTCAAGGTTTCCTCCTCATACCATCTAAGGGAGTTTTTCCTTCACCACAGTCACCCCAGTCTTTACCAACAGGGATAAACACACATCATTCACCTTCATTCTTAAATTCTGTTAAGCTGATTTGAGGCAATGCATATTGTGAAAAGCGCACAATGATTTTACATGACTTCAAAACATCTTCAAACCCAGAACATCTCCCACCAAACACAGAACATTTCCTAACCTACAACATCTCCCACCAAATCCAGAACATCTCCTAACCTACAACATCTCCCACCAAATCCAGAACATCTCCTAACCTACATCTCCCACAAACCCAGAACATCTCCCACTGACCCCAGAAAACTTCCTACTCTTGAGAGGTGTATTGAGGGAGACCACACTCTCTTTACCCCCACACATCCCCCCCCCCACAGACTTTACCCCACACACACTTTACCCCCCACCCTTTTTACCCCCACACACTTTACCCCACACCCTCTTTATCCCCCACAAACTTTACTCAACACACTTTACCCCCCCAACACTTTACCCCCCCCCCACACACACACACTTTACCCAACACCCTCTCTACCCCACACCCTCTTTACCCCCACACACACTTTATCCCACACTCTCTTTACCCCCACACACTTTACCCCACACTCTCTTTCTCCCCCACCCTCTTTACCCCCCACACTCTTTATCCCCACCCTCTTCACCCCCCACACACACACTTTACCCCACACCCTCTCTACCCCACACCCTCTTTACCCCCACACACACTTTATCCCACACTCTCTTTACCCCCACACACTTTACCCCACACTCTCTTTCTCCCCCACCCTCTTTACCCCCACACTCTTTACCCCCAGACACTTTACCCGACACCATCTTTACCCCCACACACTTTACCCCACACCATCTTTACCCCCACACACTTTACCCCACACCCTCCTTACCTCCACACACTTTACCTCGCCCGCTTTACCCCACACCCTCTTTACCCCCACACACCTTATCCCACACCCTCTTTACCCCCACACACTTTACCCCACAACCTGTGTGTAGGTGTGGGTCTGTGTGTTGGTGTGAGAGCAAAAGAGGATGATGGGAAATTTTGTTCTACCGTTCTCAGGGTGTTCGATCTCTCCGATGCTGCCGTCCGGAGTCGTCCTCTCGTAGTGATCCTCGGGCAGTGCCAGTGGTCCAATCCTCGGCCCTGAAGAACTTTTACTGCTCGGTGTTTCTGATTCGTCCAATCCACTGTCGTAGTAACTGTGCTGGGAGGAGTCCTGCAGATCCTGTGCCTGATTGGCTGTGGAAAAGGTCACACGGCGATGTGGCAGCTGAAAAAATGTGAATCACAGATTAATTTTTCTGTTATATCTCTGAGTTTAAAGACAGAAACAAAAATCTTTGGGCCCTTAGGGGCCATTGCATTTTAAACATTGATGATACTGTAATGTAAATCACTGCATGGACTCTAACACCTCCAGAAATCATTTTCTGTAAACACAGTTTGCCATGTCATCCACAAATGCAGGTTAAATCTATATTTTTTTAAAGAAGAAGACATGCATGAGCATGATCTATAAACACCTCCATCCTATCCAGTACATTTAAAATTTACTGAGGCAAAGTGGAAAACTGTTCTGTGGTAAAACAAATCAAAGTTTTAATTATTTTTGGAAACCATGGACACCACATCCTCTGGATTAAAGAGCAGAGGGACCATCAGGCTTTTTATCAGAGCACAGTTCAAAAAGCTGCATCTTAGATGGTATGGTGGTGTATTAGTGCCTGTGGAATGAGAAAACGCTCCATCAATGCTGAACACTATATATATAGGTTTTAAAGCAGTAAATGCTTCCATCCAGAAAACGTCTTTTTCAGGGAAAGACTTACAAATTTGAGCAAGGCACTGCTAACTGCATACTGCATTTATTACAATAGCATGACTTCCTAGTAAAAAAGTACGAGAGCTGAACTGGCCTGTCTGCAGTCTAGACCTTTCACCATTTGAAATCATTTGGTGCATCATGAAAAGAAACTCAGAACTGTTA
>JBCEWE010000446.1:78248-95748 GCA_039877035.1 Silurus lanzhouensis
GTTCTTTTTACCGCTGAGAGGATGGATTTGATTTGTGTAGGGCCACTGCACCTGCATACTGATGTAATCCATCCACTGCCTAAATAGGTGATCCCCTGTTCTGGAGCAAACTCCCTAGTGATGCTCCAGCAGCCTCGCAAGAGGCGGCAAGCCCCCTACATCCGCTAGGGTTCCTGCCCTCAGGGCGACAGGGAGGGCAGGCGCCGTAATCTGAGGTGCACCACACCCCCCCACCAGCAAAATCCCCAGTTAGTCCTGAACATCAGAACCAAGAAAACCTCAGGGACTTCCTTGAGGTCTGTCTCAGACCCGATTTGAGACATGGCCTGCTTTATTGTTGGCATCTTAAACCTAAGTCTTATTAGAGAGCGGTCGAGCTGACAGATTTAATATAGCCCCAGGTTTCAGGCTGCCAGACAGTCTCTTCAGGGAATCAGACTCTCGAGACTAATCTCTGGTGTTCTTAGAGCAGCAGGGCAAATGAATAAACCTCTGGAATGACCTCTGGGCAGACATGGACCAGCCAGTGGCCCTAGCAGTCTCTTTAGTAGCCCTAAGAGCCAGGTCTGAAGCACGACACAGCTCTTGGACATGATTGCCGATCGAAGGAACTCCCTCGTCCAGCTCTCGCAGCAGATCGGCTTGATACACCTGTAGCACCGCTATGGTGTGCAGGCAGACAACCTGCTGCGGTATAAGCCTGACAATGCAACGCCTGGGGAGAGGTAGCCAGCAAGCATCTAATTAACCAGAGGCATCGTCACATAGCTGTGCTCTTTCAGCCCCACTACATTAGAGTAGATAGAGGAATTGGGGCTGTAGAGGTGGGCCGAATAAGGATGACCCTAAGACCTAGACACCTCAGTGTGTAGGTCCAGAAAAAATGGCAGACCCCGGTGTGTGGGTAGTGACTTCGGCTGCAGAAAGCGCTTTTAAAGTTTGCTGGACAGGCGCTGTTTCTGCTGCTCTGCCGGCCAAGTGATATCCATCTTGGCTACGCCCCGAGAAAATACCTCTAACAGCTCCTCGATAAAAAGGACTGGCTGCGGAGTGGTGTCTACAGGCTCGGGCCATCCATCCCCTCCCCCTCCTTGGAGGAAGAGAGGTGGAGCACAGTGCTTTCCTCACAGAGGGAAGAAACCGTCGAATGGTGTGCTTCCGAAACCTGTGAGGGAGCGCTGGATTCGGCAGGTGAGGAAGAAGAAAGGAACCTGCCCATCCCCAAACCTTCTGCCAGATCCTTCGAGAACTGACCTAGCATGATCCGTGCCCAAGCAAGCAACATACTGCCGAAAAGCGTGCTTACTCTTTATTTTAGCTTTTTTTTTTCTTTGGACATTTCCCATTAGACAAACACATACATAGAGCGCTTCCTGAACAAACAGAAGCTAGCATCGGCTCCATCGCATGTGCTTTTTATAGCCAGTAATGTCGTACCTTTCCATTGAACTATTTGCACCTGTGATTTATAGCGTGGACAACGTGGAAGCGTCTCCAGAGTTTTTTGGTGCAGCTCGAGTTCCTAAAAGGGAACCCTTTCTGTGTTCCCTCTTTCTCCTTCTCTCTCTCTCTCTCTCTCTCTCTCTCTCTCTCTCTCTCCCTGTCTGTTATTCTTTCTTTCTTCTCTCTTTCCTTTGTGTTTCAGGTCATCTCTGATCGATGCACCTTCTGTCCAATAAAGTTGACAGTCTACATAAACACTTAGACTGCACTTAAATCCTGTCCTGCTTTTTTTCTGCATAACACACACACACACACACACACACACACACACACACACACACACACACACACACACAGTGGTATTTATTTACACATATTACCTGCTATGATTTGACTTTTATTTGAGGTCTAACAGGAACAGTGAACTTTGACACACTACCCATTAGGAGATGTAGAGATGTCTAGGTAAAGTTTACCATGGAAACCACATCTAACACAAATATTAAACTGGGAGAATTTTAACGTCATCATTTCTCATTTACATAAAAAACACGAATCTGCTCTAAAGTATGATGTCATTTGGCCACACCCACTTCACCATGGTTACTATAGTAGCTTTAAAACTGTCCAGGAAGTGACATCATAACTGCAATGACAGTTTCTACATCATATACATCTTATACATAGTATATATGTATAACGGTAAAGCATCAAAGCACACACACACACACACACACACACACACACACACACCACACACACACACACACACACACACAGGCAAGCATCATCCACAATTCTCTTCCATCAGATAACAGCCTAATTAGTGCTGAGTTAACACACACACACACACACACACACACACACACACACACACACACACACACACACACACACACACTTAAAAGCATTGCATTTGCTTTGTGTGATGAATTGAGTGAGATGTGAAGAAGCGAGAGGAATAGAAATTAAGAGATAGATAGAGCTTTCTCTCCTTCACCCCCCACCTCTCTCTCTTTCACTCCCTCTTTCTCTCTATCTCTCCCTCCCTCTCTTTCTCTTTCTCTCTCCTCTTAGTTAATGAGATGAAAGACTGAGATCTACATTTCAGTTGGTTTTAAATCTAACAGTTTTTGGTTCCATGATGCATAAATTTATCTGATCGATCTGTTTTCCTCCAGATCTTCAACACACTAATCCACTCTCTCTCTCTCTCTCTCTCTCTCTCTCTCTCACCACACACACACACACACACACACACACACACACACACACACAGCTACAGAGTTCTAACCCTAGTACCGAGTTATTTTCATTATCATTTCCAGTAACCAGTAAAGGAGAATAAGTTCAGTGTCACTTACACTTGGTGAACAGCAGGTTCTCAGGGCTGTTTGTGTTTCAGGGTTTTAACTACATTAGATTTTAGAGGTTCAGAGCTCTGAAAGATATCCAGAGGTTCTTACATCTTTAAAGAGTTCTGCATGGATTCTGTTGTGAAGAATGGATCCACATATTCTAGATCTATCTGTGGCGACGTCAACACTAATCCAGATTATTTGAAAATGAAGTTTTCATCTAAAAACAAGTCCACACCATTATCACAAAAGTTGCTCATCCACACTGAAACGTGCTTCGCCCTGTGTCATGGACGTTTATTTACTTTCCGTCTATTCCAAACGTCAAGCTTTTGATCGTATATTGCTATTGATAAATAATGATCATTTTAAAAAGACTCCCTTTTCACACACAGTCCACACAGTGACGTTAAAACAATATTTTCAAATTCATCCAATTTGGAAAGCGTTTTTTTTTTTACAAAGCTACATTTCCGATGAATAAGCACAACGTCTCAGTGTGCACGGAAGTCTGAAACCGAGAGAAAAACGTGTTTACAAATGAAACTGTATCAGTGTGGACATGGCCAGGGGTTTAGATTTAAAGTCAGTAGTGGAGCTACAGACCATCTCAGCACTACTGTGGCAGGAATACACACCAGATTAGACTCCAGTGCATCACATTTTCACTCACTCACTCGCTCGCTCGCACGCACGCACGCACGCACACAAACACACACACACACACACACACACACACACACACATAGTGACTCTCCTCAAAGCCGCTAATGAATTCTTTTAAGATTTCAATCTAATCGGGAGAGATCAGATAATTAAGACAGAGCAATGGGGGGAACACCCTCATTTATCTGGAACACCCTCATTTATCTGGAACACCCTCATTTATCTGGAACACCCTCATTTATCTGGAACACCCTGCTCACTTACTCACTCAATTCAACTGATTAGTATCACGCTAACGAGGATTAACGATAATTGGGTGCAGGTTCCGCCCACTCTATTACTACAAGCATGCAATTACTGCAGATGGATTGGACTCTGGAGTGACAGACACATTAGCAAATAGAGACAAAAATCCTGCAACCCTGACCACACACACACACACACACACACACACACACAGACAGTGATTGAGCAAGGAGGACTGAAGGAGTCACAGTAAGTCTCTCTCTCTCTTTCTCTCTCTCTCTCTCACACATACACACACACACATATTGCATCCATCACTCTGCTCACTCTCTTTCAATCCATTCATCCGTTTGTCGTTCGTCTCCCTCACTGTCAGTGTTAACCGTGTGTGATTACTGAGCGAGTGATGGAGTGGGGGGCTAGCTGCTGTAACAAAGTGATAATGTGCAAAAATGTTTATAATATAATAAACTCTGACATCAACTCTACCTGATTTTATGTTAAAGTATGTGCACCTCTGACCATCAGACCCATATGTCCATATTAAACATCTCATTCCAGAGTTGCTCCACTGGTCTAGGAAAGCTCTCCATCAGATTTGGGGGCGTGGCCTTGGGGATTATTGATCATTTAGCTTCAAGAGCATTAGTGAGATCAGACACTGATGTTGGTGAGGACATCTGTGGTTCAGATGGTGTTCAGTGAGGAGATCAGGGTTTAAAACAACCTTGACACCAGTAACCATGTGCACATGGAGCTCAGGTGTATGTAGAGGAGAATGGGAACTTCAGGGGAATGTTACAGTGTACAGGGAAGTTCTACACGTCATGTAGTGTACCTACTAATAACTTCTAATTTTATTGAGCAGTAATCGAGGTGAACCCCAGTACAGTGATGTCACAAAAGACTGTTACTAACACTGGAGACTCCTTCCATCATACACACATTACTAACACACACACACACACACACACACACACACACACACACACACACACACAGCACATCATACTCCACAATCAGACCATTGTTTAACAAGTTATATTTTTTCACTGGGCATTAAAAGCAGCCAATGAGTAGGTGTGTGTGTGTCTGTATGTGTATGTGTGGTATGGGGAATTTATCTGTAGGTCAGGGTTGGATTTATTAAAGCTACACTCAAAGCCTACAGCTTAGCCTCCAGAACCTTACACACACACACACACACACACACACACACACACACACACACACACACACACACACAATGTTTAGGAAATTACAAATATAATGCAGTGACATAAAAGCCCTGTTCTGTTCTTTTCTGTTTAATTTTCTTCTCCATGTGTGTGATGGATGATGGACAGATAGACAAGTAGAGTGAAATATATACACAGGGAGAAAGATGGAGTGGAGGCATGAGAAGAAAGATGGAGAGAGGATATAGAGAGAAAGTAAACATCAGACAAATCAAACAGGAGACATGAAAGAGAGAGACAGACACGAGGGATGAAGGGAGAAATAAACAGGAAGGGAAGAGTGTTTAGATAAAGAGATGTCTGTCATCATCGCTTAGAGAGAAAGAGAGAGAAAGACTGAGAGTGAGACAGGAGCATTTTAGCACAGGCAGGGATTCATCTCTTCTCTTCCCCTTTGTGTGTGTGTGTGTGTGTGGGTGTGTGTGTGTGTGTGTATGCTAAATAGTGTAAGAGAACCTTGCGTGTAACAGCAATGATATGCATAACCATGTGTTATAACCACACACACACACACACACACACACACACACACACAGTGTTCCATCTGAACATTAATACTAATCTCCCTGTGGAAGCGTTACCACGGTGATACACGTCCGGCTTGGCGGAGACTGCACAGTGATATTGATCACACAACCTTCTGACAGCTCACTGATCGACCCACAATCCCCTGCGGCTTTTACACACTTCCTGTTTCACCAGACAGACAGACAGTAAGACAGACAGACAGACAGACAGACATATAGACTGTGTGGTCTGTGCTGCAGTCTTACCTGAAGAACAAACTTATTTTTTTATTTACAGTTCTCAGTATAAACTCCTCCCACTTTTTAGTATCCAATCATTAGAAGTATAAACTCCTCCTTTGGCCAGCTGAGAACACAGGTTAATTGATATAGTTTATTCTTGTATATTGTGTGTGTGTGTGTGTGTGTGTGTGTGTGTGTGTGTGTGTGTGTGTGTGTGTGGTGTGTGTGTGTGTGAAAAAGTGTAGCGCTCATTGACCAGCTAGCAAACCTTTTGTAGCAACTCAATCAAGAACAATTCTTTATGAGATCAGACGCTGGCATCTGGGACATGAACATACACTCAGCTCTTCACTCACACACACACACACACACACACACACACACACACACACACACACACACACACACAGAGGATGTGGAGAGTGAGAGAGTGATGTATGGAGGTAAATGGAGTGTGAACACTGAGAGAGAGGGTTAGTGATGCGTATTTCTCCAGAACCCTTCAAACTCCATCAGAACTCAATTACTGCCCCATCGGCTTCAGCACACACACACACACACACACACACACACACAGACACACACACAGACACACACACAGACACACACACACACACACACACACACACACACACAGACACACACACAGACACCTCTCAGGAGGATGAATGACACGTCACTGAACTACACCAGCCTGGTCTCTCTCTCTCTCTCTCTCTCACACACACACACACATACACACACACACACACACAATATAAGAACAGTTTTAGTTTAGGGACTGTTGTTACAGAAAAACATTTATAGTGTGAGGTGTCAGTGTTACACAGTGATCTGCTCGCACATCTCCAACCTTCACAACTTCACCTGTTTATAGCCACATGGACCAGGTTCCTTTATTTTCTCACTTTTATATCAGATATAAACACTCACTCTCTCTCTCTCTCTCTCTGTTAAAGTTAATGCATCACTATAACCCAAACACACAACAACATTTGTTTGTAAATGTAATATTTTATATTATTATTTATCTTATTACTAAAATACTATTGTATTATTTCTATACATAGGCTACTGTAGATGTTTAACTGTAGGTGTCTTTAACTGTTCAAAATCATTGTCTGTGTTGTTCTTAAAGCTGCCAATACAAAATGTGTGTGTGTGTGTGTGTGTGTGTGTGTGTGTGTGTGTGTGTGTGTGTATATATATATATATATATATATATATATACATACACACATACATACACATATACACACATATACACTAATAAAGCACAATAAACTGAACTGAAATTGAAAGACAGACAAAATAACTCTGAGAGAGAGACAGGGAGAGACAGGGAGAGACAGACAGACAGACAGACACAGAGAGACAGATGGAGACAAAGAGATAAACAGAAACAAAGAGACAGACAGATGGCAGACAAACAGCAGTGATGAATTACATGTATATTAATAATAACATCACAAATAAAGGTTATACGAAGTCATATCCATGACTGTATCCCAAATCCTCCACTAAAGATCATGTCAGAGTAGAGCGTTGTGTACACTCTATAATCCTCATACAGCGGCTGTGTTCTCAAATTAAGTTTCAGATCACTTACTCAACACTATAAACCATTTCTAAATGATAGAGTGGCTGTGTTTTAAATCGATTCTAACATCACTCATTTCATTTCTTTCATACAGAAGATGAGGTGTGTGTGTGTGTGTGTGTGTGTGTGTGTGTGTGTGTGTGTGTGTGTGTGTGTGTGTGTGTGAGAGAGAGAGAGAGAGAGCATATCTGTGTGTGTGTGTGTGTGTGTGTGTGTGTGTGTGTGTGTGAGAGAGAGAGAGAGAGAGAGAGAGCATATCTGTGTGTGTGTGTGTGTGTGTGTGTGTGTGTGTGTGTGTGTGTGTGTGTGTGTGTGTGTGTGTGAGAGAGAGAGAGAGAGAGAGCATATCTGTGTGTGTGTGTGTGTGTGTGTGTGTGTGTGTGTTTGTGCTTTTCCTTAGTGTGAAGCCATGCATGTAATCATGTCACCATCTATCTGCACTCCACACTGCATGACTCACGTGTTTTTTTTTTTCCTTTACGGACCAAAGCAAGTTTACAGGATTTATAGGGTAGAGAGAGAGAGAGAGAGAGAGAGAGAGAGAGAGAGAGAGAGAGAGAGAGAGAGAGACTTTGACTTTTAACCTCTTAAATTAACATTTGAATCTCGAAATACAAATGACCACTTATAGTACTAAAAACACAATAACGTATTATTTTATTTCTCAGTAAATAAAAAATATTTAAAATGTAATCACAAGTTAAATGATATAGTCTCTTCTTCACACCGTGACTGTGATTTGATACAATTTATGTTCCATTCTGATTCTAGACTCAACTAAGGCAGCAAAAAATTGACATGCATTTATGTTGTCCTTCAGCAGCCGTTCTATGAATTTTCCAAATGGCTAATTTCTCTTGGCCAACTATAAAGTTTGCTGAAGTGCACTTCTCTCTGTGTGCTTTTGGATACTTGCATCCATTAATAAAAAGTATCTTATCAAAGACAAAACCAGGTTTCCAAGTGTTCTTTCCAATAGAGCAAACAGTGGTACCAATCTAGAACATTCAATAAAAAAGTGAAAAATAGTCTCTAGTACAAAACAAAAATGCAACAAGATGAGACACTTGTATTGATCTTAAATGCAAACTTGTTTGTGGCTAACACACAATGCAGTGTCCTTCACTGTAAGTCTCCAAAAGATTTAGGAATGTGACCGTTATATAAGATTATCAGGAACATAAAGATATTCCTTCCATTTTGTGTCATGTCTGTATTTGATATCTTCATAACAATCTGATTTTATACATATCTGATAACACTCTCTTTTTCTAATTGTTCTTCTATAAGCTCTTGTAGCCCTCTATATGACAACTGGGTAAGAATCTACGGCCACCTCTGTAGAAGACCCGAAAATTTGTCAAATAGATCTTCCCAGTTTTTTAGCATGTAATGATCTAGTCTTAAACACTCCTAGCATTTTAAAACCCTCAAAACTCGAGGAGCAGTGTTAAGGAAGTCTTGGGAGGTCACCCTTTTGAGGTAATAAAGTTATCATTGCCCTCTGAAGGCTCACAGGAAGCGTACCTTTATCTAAGCACTCCAAGAAGACTGAAAACACAACTGTGCAGAACGGCTTGTAGAATTCTGCATGTAGTCCATCTAATCCTGGAGCTTTACCTGGAGCAAGTTCATGAACAGCTACAGTCAATTAGTCAAAAGTTGGTCAAGTCCTTTTTTCTAGTCTTCTACAAGACGTGGTACAGCTTTAAGTAAAGAATCAGCTATTTTAGCATCGCTTTGTTCAGCTTTGTAAAGATCCTCATAAAAGGACAGTGTAGGGGAAATAATATCACCATCATCAGTCACTTCTCTTCCATCTGGCAGTTTGAAATGACACAAAGTCTTTATTTTACAATCTTCTCCTCTAGATTAAAAAAAGAAGTATGTTGAAGCATCAATGTTGCTATAAGATGTAAACTCTCGTGTTCTTTCTTCTATGAGATTCCATAGAAGAGACTCATTTTGTTCTAGAACTTCAGCAGTCTCTATCCCATCTTCTTCAATATCAATATGAAGGATGTCCTGTTTAATCGCTCACCTTATTCTCCAGGATGCTTTTATTGTAGGCAGTATAACTTTGCACTTTAAGACTGACAGGGATTTATATTCTATTTTCCTCTCTCTCTCTCTCTCTCTCTCTCTCTCTCTCTCTCTCTCTCTCTCTCTCTCTCTCTCTCTAACTCTCCCAAAAAAGTGTAAAAGAGGGCACAAAATTGTGATCCTGCAAACGTTTGCTGCTAAATTTCCAAATAGGTGTTGAACAGTTCTCTGTGCAGTGGAACTTCAGACATGTACAGATGATCAGATAAAGAAATGAGAGAAATACAACTATTAAAAAAATGATCTCTATAGTTTTTTGCATGTAGATTCTATCAAGCCAGGACCAGATACCAGATTACAATGAACTTTAACCCAAGTATACTGTTTAGTTTAAAAAATGGTTTCTCTCCAAACATCTTCAAGGTGATGATCATTTATTAAAGTTTGAAGTAAATCTGCTGATTGACTGTAAGGTTCTTCAGGTTTCTGTCTAGTGTATGATCAATGTGTATGTGCAATTAAAATCTCCAGCAACAACAATCATCCTATCCTGAGAAACATCACTTGGAGCAGGTATAAGTTTCATGAAAAAATATATTCGTTCTGAACAATTGTTGGGGGTATAAACACCCATTTATTAAGAAAAAATAAATTTAAGGCCATGAACTGTAACATCAACATGCAGCAATCGACCCAGAATGAATTTAAAAACCCTCACAGGTTGTTCCTTATATTTAGGCTCGAGAAGAATCGCAACACCTTCGCTAACACTGGAACCATGACTTAATATGGCCTCTCACTTCCATTCACTCAGCCAATGCACTCAGTTATTCACATCTGTATGAGTCTCTTTAAGAAAAACACTGCTGGCCTTAATGTCTTAACATTAACAAATAAACTACACATTTTCACAACATCACAACACCCATTGATATTTAGTGTCTAAAATCGCAGAGGTGCCATGAAAAATGTATATAACAACTCAGTAGTAAATTACAGAATCATAACACATGCAGCCAAACCAACCTCACTTTTTACCTTTTTAGCGTAAAATACTTCTTACATCACACAGTAGCTTCTTAAACCGACATAGTTTTGGTCTGTCAAGCTCATCAAAAACCTCATCACTACAGTACAAGATAGCAAAAAAAAAAAACTCTATATTGGGTTTATAAAGCCTTTCATGTTGTCAAGATCTGTTGGATTGAATTTAATTTTTTCCTACCTTCAAGCATATGCTCTGCAGCCACCTCATCATCTTCAGCACACAGATCCTCATAATCCTTATCAAAATACTTCTGTTATTTTGAATCCACCACCTCTTGTGAAACAGTCTTCTTCAGTCTGATCAGTTGATTCTTCACTGCCTGTTTTAGTCTCAGTTACAGCAGAACCCGTCTGCTTTTCAGGTAAATCGACTTCAAGCTCAGCTTCATGAAGCACCTGCTCAGCTCTGGCTGTACAGCCTCGGCCATTGCTCGGGTCAACCCACACCGCTCCCTCTTCACATGAGCAACTCGGTGTAGCTTCCAGCCTCGCCCACGCAGGTTGTAGCAGTACCATGTCCACGGCAATACCAAAGTCCTTCGCTATATCATTAACCTTCACATCACCAGTCGATTCTTCATTAGCACCATTACGATTCAGCAATAAATAAGACAATAACTATATCCTTATTCATGTAGGAGGCAGACTTGATATTAACGGGGCTAGAGTGAGAGAGAGGAGGAGGGTATATAGAGAGAGAAGGGAAGGTAGAGTGAGAGAGGGGGGTAGAGTGAGAGGGGGGTAGAGTAAGAGAGGGGATGGTGGTATAAAGAGAGGCGTAGAAAGAGAGAGGGGGGGTAGAGTGAGAGAAAGCAGGGGGGTATATAGAGAGGGGGGGAGGTAGAGTGGGATAAAGGGGTGGTGGTATAGACAGAGAGGGGTAGAGTGAGAGAGAGCAGGGGGTATATATAGAGGGGAGGTAGCGTGAGAGAGAAGGGAGGTGGTGGTAAAGAGAGAGGTGTAGAAAGAGAGAGAGTGAGAGAGAGGGAGGTGGAATGAGAGAGAGCAGGGGGGTATATAAAAAGATGGGGGAAGGTAGAGTGAGAGAGAGGGGTGGTGGTATAGAGAGAGGGGTAGAAAGAGAGAGAGAGGGGGTAGAGTGAGAGAGAGCAGGGGGGTATATAGGGGGGGGAGGTAGAGTGAGAAAGAGAGGAGGGGTAGAGTGAGAGGGGGGGTATAGAGGGGGGTAGTGTGAGAGAGGGGGGTGTATAGAGAGAGTGGGGAAGAGTGAAAGGGGGTGGTATAGAGAGGGGGGTAGAAAGAGAGAGAGGGGGGGTAAAGTGAGAAAGAGCAGGGGGGTAGATAGAGGGCAGGGGAAGGTAGAGTGAGAGAAAGAGGGGGAAGAGTGAAAGGGGGTGGTATAAAGAGGGGGGGTAAAGTGATAGAGGGGGGTGTATAGAGGGTGGGGAGTGAGGGGGTGGTATAGAGAAAGATTTTTCAGAATTTTTATTATGAAATCCAGTAAAAACAATATTCCAGTTTTTAGTCTGTAACTGGATCTTTGCTGTTATAAAGTAAAGTGTGAGGTTTATCTATAAAATCTAGTTGAAGCTCTGAATACAAATCACTGTGAAATTATACAAGTCCAAATGAAAATTCAGAATAATGGATGAAGGACAGAATCAGGACAAACACACTTTACTTTTAACACATACCCTTATACCCCAAACATACCCCAACACATACCCTTATACCCCAAAACATACCCCAACAGATACCCCAACACATACCCTTATACCCCAACACATACCCCAACACATACCCCAACACATACCCTTATACCCCAAAACATACCCCAACAGATACCCCAACACATACCCTTATACCCCAACACATACCCCAACACATACCCCAACACATACCCTTATACCCCAACACATACCCTTATACCCCAAAACATACCCCAACAGATACCCCAAAACATACCCCAACAGATACCCCAACACATACCCTTATACCTCAACACATACCCTTATACCCCAAAACATACCCCAACAGATACCCCAAAACATACCCCAACAGATACCCCAACACATACCCTTATACCTCAACACATACCCTTATACCCCAAAACATACCCCAACACATACCCTTATACCCCAACACATACCCTTATACCCCAACACATAACCCAACACATACCCTTATACCCCAAAAGATACCCCAACACATACCCTTATACCCCAACACATACCCTTACACAATCCCCCACATACATACACCAACACATACCCTTATACCCCAAAACATACCCCAAAACATACCCCAACACATACCCTTATTCCTCAACACATACCCCAACATAAAAATCTAACACATACCATTATACCCCAACACATACCCTAATATCCCAACGCATATCCCAAAACATACCCTTATACCCCAACACACACCCCAACACATACCCTTATATCCTTACCCATACCCTTATACCCCAACACATAACCCAATACATACCCTTATACACCAATACATACCATTATACCCCAACACATACCCCAGCACATACCCTTATACCCCAACACATACCACAACACATACCCCAACACATACCCTTATACCCCAAAACATACCCTCAAACTACAACACATAACCCAACACATACCCTTACACCCCAACACATACCCTTATACCCCAACACATACCCTTAAACTACAACACATACCCCAGCACATACCCTTATACCCCAACACATAGCCAAACACATACCCTTATACCTCAACACATACCCTTAAACTACAACACATACCCCAGCACATACCCTTATACTTCACATACCATTATAAAGCCCTATACTACAAGGAGCTGAGTGTAGTGAGATTTTCTGCCAGCAGAGACTGACTAACGTTTCACCAACAGAGATCACTGAGACACAGTACAGTACAGTACAGTACAGTAGTGTTCAGTACAGTACAGTACAGTACAGTAGTGTTCAGTACAGTACAGTACAGTACAGTTCAGTACAGTGCATTTCACTAAAGTGCACTTAAGTAGAGTGCAGTTTAGTACAGTACAATACACATTCAGTAATCACAATGAATTACACTATTATTTAGCATTGAAGTGAGAGTAGTGTTTTATGTGACTGCCAATACTTATGCATGTTTGTAACACACACACACACACACACACACACACACACACACACACACACACACACACACAGAGCAGGAAGAACAGAGGGCAGATTTAAGAGTGTAAATGTGAACGCTTCAGAGGCAGAGCGGATAAATGTCATGCTTTCAAGAGTGCCTTCAGGGGGCTGTGTGTGTGTGTGTGTGTGTGTGTGTGTGTGTGTGTGTGTGTGTGTGTGTGTGTGTGTGTGTGTGTGTGTGTGTGTGTGTTTCTTTTTTTCCTCAAACACTTAAAAATCTTCAGCTCTGTCACACTGTGAGAGAGGAGAGAACAAAATCTACATCTTTGGTGTCAAGACAGACCACACACACATACACACATACACTGACACACAAACACATACACACACATACACTGACACACAAACACATACACACACAGAAACTGACACACACAAATATACATACACACATACACTGACACTCACACACATACACACATACACTGACACACAAACACATACACACATACACTGACACACAAACACATACACACACAGACACTGACACACACAAATATACATACACACATACACTGACACTCACACACATATACACACATACACTGACACAAATACACACACACATAGACACATACACTGACACAAATACACATAGACACATACACTGACACACACACATACACATATACAATGACACACACACCCACATACACTGAAACACACACACACACACACACACACACACACACACACACACACACACACACAGTCAGTAGTTTGGACACAGTTTCTCCTTCAGTAGTTTTTCTTTATTTGTATTATTTTTTAACTTTGTTCATTAATAATAAGAATCTAAATGATAAAAAACATAATATCTCAAGCAGTAGAATCAAAGTAGTTCCATTTATCTTTATAGCGTCTGAGGTGTCACCTGGAAATGGTTGCAGGTCACAGGTGTGTCTTATCAAGAGTTCATGTGAAAAGAGTCACATTTCTGACATTTCCTAATGTGCTTTAGAGCATCAGTTGTGTTGTGCAGAGGAAAGTGTGAGTACAGAGTCAATATCACTATTAGTGCTGCTACAACCACTGTACAAATCCAGATTGTGTTAAGAAACACTCAGATAAGGAAAGAGAAAAGATCCATCATTACTTTAAGAAATGAAGCTCAGTCAATCTGAAACATCTTGGAACTTTAAATATATCACCAAGTGCAGTTTTCAAAACCATCAGAATAGAAGAATAGCCTTTATTTGTCACATATACATTACAGCACAGTGAAATTTTGTTCTTCGCATATCCCAGCTTGCTTAGAAGCTGGGGTCAGAGCACAGGGTCGGCCATGATATGGCGCCCCTGGAGCATAGAGGGTTAAGGGCCTTGCTCAAGGGCCCAAGAGTGGAAGCTTGGCGATACCGGGGCTTGAACCCCCGACCTTCCGATCGGTAACCCAGCGCCTTAACTGCTGGAGCTACCACTCCCCTGTAAGGGTTCATCAAACCCAATGATGAAACATGGTTTAATGAGGACCATCCAGGAAAGGCAGACCAAGAGCTACTGCTCCAGAGGATACATTTATTAGAATTACCAGCCTTGGAAATCACAAGTTTACATAAATTTTTCTCAGAGTTTGTGGCAGAAATATCTCAAGAGAGAAGGACCACTGTGAAACATGGAGGAGGAAGTTTTGCTGCTGACACTGCTGGTGATTTAGTCTTAATTAAGGACACACTTAACCAGCATGGCTTCCACACCATTCTGCAGCTACATGCAGCCATTCCATCTTGTTTACACTTAGTGAGATCTTCTACAGAGGGACCACTGAGAGCATCCTGAGCAGCTGCATCAATGTCTGGTCTGGGAATTGCACCATCTTTGAAGGCAAGACCCTACAGAGGATAGTGAGGATGGCAGAGAAGATTATCGGTGTCTCTCTTCCCTTCATCATGGACACTTACACCGCACGCTGCATCTGTAAACCCAACAGTATTGTGGCTGATCACACACACACACACACACACACACACACACACACACCCTCTCTTTAAAATCCTGCCATCTGGAAAGAGGTACAGAAGCATTCAGGCCTCAAATCTGTGTAACAGTTTCTTTTCACAAGCCATCAGACTCCTCAAGATGAAGGAACTGAACTGATACACACACAAACTGCTGTTTACACACTTCAGCCAAACCAAATGTTTACATGTACAGTATTTATTTTTGACTTGTATTTGGACAATCCATTCACACAACCTTCTATGGTCAATGCTACTGTGTGGTTCTGATTTTTCATGTTGTCTCTTGTCTGATGTCGTCTTTTTTTTTTTTTTTTGCACCAGATGTTGCACATGTGCTTTTTGTGTTGTTAGTTTTGGAGATCTGTGTAGTTCTGTGTTGTTGATGGGACACTGTGCTCCTGCGTTTCACTGTGTACTGCACTGTAGATGGTAGAAATGACAATAAAGTCTACTTGACTACTTGAGTTGATTTATTTTCCAACAGGGCAACGACCCCAAACACACGTCTAGGTTCTGTAAGAGCTACTTGCTCAGGAAGGAGAGTGATGGAGGGATCTAAATCCAGGTGAGATGGTTTGGGATGAGTTGGACTGGAGAGTGAATAAAAAGCATAAAATAAAGATAAAATAAAATATGAAACATTTTGTGATCTTTAACACGTTTTTGTTTACTACAGAAATCCAGATGTGTTCTTTCATAGTCTGGATCCTTCACTATTAATGTACAATGTTGAAAATAATATAGAGAAAGAAAGGAGAAGAAACGGCCAAACTACTAACAGGTTCTGTATGTTAGAGAAATTAAAGGAGACTCCAGTGTGGGTGCTTTTATTTATTTCACAATATTTGTATTTGGTGTATTTTAAATTTCAGGTTCTGTTTGAGCTGCACTCCCCCCCTCCCCCCTTCCTGTTTATTGTGCAGTGTTTACGACAGCGAGGGAGAGATAAAGTTTGAAGCTGAGCTCATCTGTCATACAGCAATACCACAGCCGCATGGACACACTCATTTATAAGCGAAAGAAAGATTTGTGTGTGTGTGTGTGTGTGTGTGTATTGTGTTAATTAAAGGATGCTAGCAGAGCGTTTTGGTAGGGAGAATCCACCGTACGCTCTCCGTCCTGCCTAATCTCCAAGGGCACTACATTAAAGACGACACCTAATTAAACCCCTCAGGATCCCACTGCTGCTCTGCTTAAGGAATGAGCTATGAGTCACACACTCACACACTCACACACACACACACACACACACACACACACACACACACACACACACACACACACCTCTTATTGTATGAAGAAAACATTTTTTTGTTTTCTTCAGTGAACACTTTTAATATAATAATAATAATAATAATAATAATAATAATAATAATAATGGCAATGTGATGAGGTGTGAGATGTTTCTCTCTCCCGCCCCCCCCTCTCTCTCTCTCTCTCTCCAAACACAGTAGTTCATCTCTCTTTCTTTGATATTTCTATTTTAAACCTCACACTTTTGGTGTGTGTGTGTGTGTGTGTGTGTGTGTGTGTGTGTGTGTGTGTGTGTGTGTGTGTGTGTTTGTGTATTGGGGGGGAGTGATAGTATGTGATGCATAGACAGTAATTAAAGCTTGCCAACTAACAATAGCCTAACACACACACACACACACACACACACACACACACACACACACACACACACTGGTGTGAAGATGTCTTGGCGTGCGTCAGATGGAAGGTCTAATCAGCAACCAGAGAACACGCTAAGAGCAGATGTTCACTACTATCACACACACACACACACACACACACACACACACACACACACACACACACACACACACACACACACACACACACACTTCAAGGGTATATGAATATGTAGAACAGTTTCCATAAAAGCTAAAAAAAGTCACATAAAATGGCTGTGTGTGTGTGTGTGTGTGAGAGAGAGAGAGAGAGAGCGAGAGAGAGAGAGAGAGAGAGAGAGCTGCAGGTGATCCTGAGTGACCT
>JBCEWE010000446.1:100748-108248 GCA_039877035.1 Silurus lanzhouensis
TGTCATGAATAAGCAATGAAAGAAAATAAAAATAAATCACATGATGAGGAGAAATGGAACAGAAATGTGTGCAGTTTAAAATCCATTCAGCTCACACATGATTACACACAGCCTATACAGCACACAGTGTGCGTGTGCGTGTGTGTGTGTGTGTGTGTGTGTGTGTGTGAATGAACCCTGCTCACCCCCATGGTGCATACTCAATTACCTTCATATTTCCCCTGCAGCCTCCCCGTGGTTTAATCTGACAGGAGATCATTACGCTCGGTACAGTCGCCCAGGCTTCACCTTAAACCTGTCACTTTTCATCGTTTGTCTTTTTCTCTGTATTTTTTCTCTCCTATTTTACACGAATAAACACGTGGATCGTGCGGTTAAGACCTGCTGATTCATGCGGTGGCAGCATTTATAAAGCTGTACACTGAGAACATGGTGCACAAATAAACAAAAGCGTAACACAGGAACTTGGTACAAACATTATATACAGTGTGCATAAAAAAATACAAAAATAAACTTCATTCTCCGTCTCACTAATGATTCCAAAGAGTTTCTTTTCGGCTCTCTGAAGCCGTACAGAAGCACAGCTCTGTCTCACCGTGTCTCCAATGCACACTCAGGACTCTCAGGATGTGAGAAATCACAGTTCTAATAAATATTGTGACATTTAAATTCTTCATGCCTTGTTCAGCAAATACATCCTGCTCTTCTGCTCGTCTCCTCCAAACATCAACATCTCCCCAACAATCAGCACCAATAAAACTACAGCCTGAATTAAACTACAACCTGCAACCTTCAAAATTACAGCCTGCATTAAACTACAGCCTGCAACCTCTCAAAATTACACCCTGCATTAAACTACAGCCTGCAACCTCTCAAAATTACACCCTGCATTAAACTACAGCCTGCACACCTTCAAAATTACAGCCTGCATTAAACTACAGCCTGCACGCCTTCAAAATTACAGCCTGCATTAAACTACAGCCTGCACGCCTTCAAAATTACAGCCTGCATTAAACTACAGCCTGCACGCCTTCAAAATTACAGCCTGCATTAAACTACAGCCTGCACGCCTTCAAAATTACAGCCTGCATTAAACTACAGCCTGCATACCTTCAAAATTACAGTCTGCATTAAACTACAGCCTGCATACCTTCAAAATTACAGTCTGCATTAAACTACAGCCTGCATACCTTCAAAATTACAGCCTGCATTAAACTACAGCCTGCATACCTTCAAAATTACAGTCTGCATTAAACTACCGCAGTCAAATATCTTTGCAATTCACAGTTTAGTGTTGAAGTTTGTGATGCGGATTCCCATTACAGTCTTCCTCTAAAATGACCTGTATGTAGTTTTAATGAAGCCTAACAATTATTGTGTGTGTGTGTGTGTGTGTGTGTGTGTGTGTGTGTGTGTGTGTGTGTGTGTGCAAGAGAGACTGTTGTATTTGGAGCAGAACTTGAGTGAGGAGGAAAGCAGGAATTACCTGCCATTAATCTATGCAAACAATTTACTCTGGCTCCAACAAAATGAAGAGCACGTAATTAAAGTCGTTTTTCAAGAGAAAGACAAAGTGAGTGTGTTAGTGAGTGTGAGTGTGAGTGTGTGTGTGTGTGTGTGTGTGTGTGAGAGAGAGAGAGAGAGAGTGTGTGTGTTTATTAAGTGTTCTTTTTAAACATTATTCACCCTAGTTCGTGACTTTGTGCCTCCTTTCGCAGCCCCTTGATTGAGTATTTTTTATCACCAGAGAAGTAAAAGTAGTGAAAAAGCAGTAAAACCCACAAACTAAATCCAAGTAGAAATAAATCAAACTGAGCCAGTGATGTCTCCTTCATTTCAAAAGATATATAAATATGAAGCAGGAAGTGGCATTAAAATGAAGCATCAATGAAGAGTAATTTGCATAAATAAAGAACATTCCAGACCAGGAATGATTAGGTCAAACACCATGTTTGAGATTTTTCAGATAGCTTTGGTTTCAATTTCAGTCCGAGCCTCTAATACATGCCCTTAGTCCACTGAATATTGGAGTGAAACCCTGCCATGGTTTGGAAATGATCTCCTACCTGTTTGGTGGTGTATTTCTGAGGGTTGGTCTTGTAGCTGTAATCCGAATACTGATCAGAACCGGTGGAGTTGCTGTCTCCGGTCCCTACAAAAGTGTTTGCAGCTGGAAGATCCTGAACAGCCTGATGCTTTTTGGAAGCTGAAGGTGATTGTGGCTGCAGCTGAATAGAGGGCAAAGGGGAGTTGGAACGGTAGTGTCTTCCTAAATCGGGGCTTCCTGGAGGATAATTGAGGGGCAGATGAATCCTGGGACTATCATTGTCACTCATTAAGTTGAATTTTAAGGCTTTCTGATGACTTGCCTCTTCATCTTCCTCCAAGGACTTTGGTGGTTTTGGAGACTTGCCCTTTTTGCCCTTTTTACCTTTGCTGCTTTTGGTTCCTTGTTTGGGTGTGTAAAGATCTTTGGACTCTTTCTTTCCAGCTTGGTATCCACTCTTGGCTTCCTTTTGCAAACGGTGACGGATAACAACCACCACCACAATGACCAGGATGACCCCAGCGATCCCGGCAAGACTTCCATACACGATGTTGCCCCGCTGATCACGAGCATATTCTGGGTCTCCAGCGATGTCCATTTCCAGAGATGTGTACAGACTGTGTCCAACCAGTGATTCGACCATCGTGATGTTTCCAATTGTCTCATTTACAAAGACGTGGACCAACCCTGTGGTGTGCTTCTCGGGTTTACCTTTGTCACTAACTTTTACGACCAGACGGTGGAGGCCGTTATGTTTCCGGGTGAATTCTTTGACAAGGGAAATCTCCCCATCTGTAGGAGAAATGCGGAAAAGTCCATGAGGGTTTCCACCAATGATGGTGTACTCTAACTCAGCATTTACTCCTGTGTCAAAGTCCTCCGCTTCCACTTTCTCAACACGTGTGTCTGGGCTCGTCAGTGGTGGCAGGAACTTGTAGGAGGAGTTGGATGGCTTGGTGATGTAAGGAGCATTATCATTTTCATCTAGAACGTTTATTGTAATTCCCACATAAGAGGAACGTGGAGGATTGCCTCCATCAACAGCTTTTAGACGGAATGTGTAGGTGCTTTCCTTTTCCCGATCAAAGGAAATTCTGGAGAGGATCGTGCATGTGCCATTCTGAATCACAAATTTGCCATTGTCTGGTTCTACTAATAAGTGAACCTGAGCATTTTCACCTTTATCTACATCCGTGACAGTCACCATTCCCACCGGACTGAGCGCAGGCATGTTTTCCAGCACGGAGAACATGTAGCCATTCAGCATAAACTTGGGATCGTTGTCGTTGCGGTCGAGCACATTAACCACAACTGTTGCAGTTCCCCTCATGCTGGGAACCCCCTTATCAGATGCTTCTACATGGAACTCATAGCGTTCTCTCTGTTCACGATCTAACTGGTCCTTCACTTTGATCTCTCCAGTGTTGCGGTTAATCTCAAAGAGCCCCTTGATGGCTGAGTCTAAGATAATATTGTACGTGAGCTCGGCATTGGTGCCGCTGTCTGCATCGGTAGCCACTACGTCTAAAACCTTATCGCCTGGCTGATTTTCCTCTGGAAAGTTCACCTCATATGTAGATGGTGAGAAAATGGGAGCGTTATCATTCACATCCGTTACTTGGACCTTTAGCGAGTTGGTGCTGGAGAGAGCTGGGTTCCCTGAATCAACAGCTACAATCTCAATCCTATATTCCTTGACCCGCTCATAATCCAGTGGTGTTGTTGTCTGCAGGAAATACTTCCTCCGACTTCCTGTGTCTGACGCTGAGCGAAGCTGGAAAGGTACATCTCCTGCCACCACACAAGTCACCACTGCGTTTTCACCCTCGTCTCGATCTGTCACTTCCACCAGAGCCACTGGGGTTCCCACAGGCATGTCCTCAGAAATGTTTGCAATCCCATCCTCATGAGCCACCAGAGCAAATCCACGGATCCAGATGGATGGTGCATTGTCATTCTTGTCCTTTACTGTGATTGTCACCAGCGCTTTAGAGCTCTTGGCTTGTGGGCCATTGTCTTTGGCCTGGACGTAGAATTTAAGCAGATTCACTTCCTCGCGATCCACTGGACCTTTGACGTAGATGATGCCGGTGTTTCGGTCGATGGTGAGGAGACGCTGCACGTTGGGTGGCGGCTGAGAGATAATGTACGTGACCATTCCATTTTCTCCCACGTCAGCGTCATTGGCCTTCACCTAGTCCAAAGAGAAATGAAAGATTTTATATTAAAAGCTTTCATTCGTTAAACATTACAGAACAAGATTAGAGACAAAACGTTAATTCCTTCCCAGCGCTTGGAGCAGGATCACACGGTACAGAAGAAAACACAGGCAGTGAACAAATAACAATCCACATAAAGTAACTACACAAAAACATTAAAACAAGACTGAACACAAAAACACATCCAGACAGCATAACTTTATAATGTGGCCACAGGTGAAACTGATGATTGAAGAGGAGACTGAGCAGGAAGTGAACACACAGGAAGTGAAGAAAGATCTAAACACATTAGTTTCAATTCAGGAAATTTAATTCGTTTATCATCCAAATGATCTTTCGATAACACTCCTGTAAATGGAGCAGGTGAGGTTTAAAGGGTTAACTGTAGAAGATCATTTCATTATCTGTCTGTGTATCTGGTGAAATGTATAAAGATGGAAGGAGGATAAAGTTTTCTGTACAGAAAATAACACAAAAAGTTTTGTTTCCTTCTGAAACGTCACTATCTACTGAAAATGCCCTGAAACCGGATTCACAAGGAGAATAAAGCTTATCTTACTGTGACTGGCGTCAAAAATATATCAACAAGCACATTCAAACTCCTGCCTACAAACATGATAACCTAATAATCCCATTTACAAAATAACTGCTGCTTATCGTTTCTATTCTGAGGACCATCAGCATCTTGTAGTGTTTGCTTTTGTCCTTTTTAAAGGTAATTTATACATAAAACCCAGTTTTTTTTCTCCTCTTAATCCTACAGGAATGGTACTGTGTGTCTCTGGATTCTCATTTCAGGTGGAACCTGGTGTGTATTTGAATATACCTCCAGTGTCACGGCTTCTTACTCCACCTAAATGCAAAGCAATGAAGGGGTGTAACTTACATCTCTCACATGCACCTGAGAATGCCATAAAACACACCATTTAAAAATATTCGCTTCGTGGAGATTATTTCTGCATCGTGATGTCATCAGTGCCAAACATTTACACCACTCATCATCCTGAAGGTGCATCACACTAATTAATAAAGCTCGAAAGATTTCCACAAGCTCCTCTCAGTGTTCCTTTCAGAACTCGTGTTCACAGAGATAAACATCACTGAAACGTAGCAGAGGAAAAAGATCTCGTCTTTACAACAGGGAAGGAAAAGGAGAGGCAAAGCCATTAACTTTCAGAAAGCAATCATTCACTAAAGAGCATGAATTGCTTATGACTTGTTATAAAACCGACAGCGAGGAGTGTTGAAGAATATCAGCCCAATTGGACACGCAGTCAAATGCAGGTTGTTTCATTTCAGCTGAAGGTCATCTCTGAATTTCCTTCTCCATTACAATCTTTTCAAATAGAGTTTGAATGGAAAAATGATCCGTCTGAAGCAGAGTGCTCCATATCGCATCTTCACCGGCCGCTGCTTCTGCTCACCGGATGGCACGTTCTCCTCCTCGCTGTGGATGAAACCCATCACGGCTCTTTCTGTGTGTTACGCAGCACGGCTCTAATCTGGGACAGCTATAAGATTATTCATGAGGCTTAAGTTATTATTGCTCTTCATGAGTCACTCTGTTTCATCCGACAAACAAGCTGTGAGTAAATTTCCCCTGATGTGCACGTGAAGAGCGTGTCTCTCCACAAACCGAGACACTCCGTCAACACGCCTCGGCCAATAAAAACCAAAACATTAAGCCTTTTTAATGCTGCCACGGCTCTATAGAGAGATTAGGAGGCCTGGAGGAGGAGGGAGATCTTTTCACATGCTTCTCCTAAAACAACTGGGTTCCTTGGATTAATTGTTGACTGAGAGATTAACCGGCTTTAAAACAATTTAATGCGTGAGCCCTCGCTCCGACTCGGCTCCAGAACCAGACGCTGGAATCTGCACTACAGGACCAGTGTTTCCTTGGGTCCATAATAATCCGCCTGCACTTTATAACACATAATAATCCACCTGCTCCTCAGGGAACTTCAGATGATTGTTGTGATGTGACAGGAACCTGACAGATTTAAATTGAATGTGTATGGAGATGAAGTCTTGATTTCTGAGTAAATAATGAAAAACATGTGAGCTGGAACTCCATGATACGGCGTGTAACAACATTTACACCAGTGAAATGCAGCACCAGAGCTACGTCCCCAAGATCACCAAAAAAACCCAATGTTTTTCTGTTAAATCTTAAAATAAAGATTTTAAGGGAAAATGAAGTCATGCATGAGGCAGTCAGAGGTGGAGCTTCAGACGGATGTGGTGTTGAATCCATGGTTTTAATCACATTTAAAATTCTGCTATTTGAAACACAATTGAAGAGAACTTACGATACGGAACAGAAGATATGAGAAGTGAAGCTACTCGTTCTGTTTATTATAATTTCTCCTTAGCTGCATTGTCTTATTTTTATTAATGGAACTGTAGTTCGAGTTTGTGCATATAGACATGTTGGGGATCTGATTATTGATAATGTACCAGATTTTATTTTATTTCTGATCAAAAGAACAAAATGAATTAAATGACTCCAAAACAGATTTGTTCATTTTGATAAGATAATTTAAGATAAACCTTTATTCGTCCCACAGTGGGGAAATTTCTCTGTTACAGCAGCACATAAAGAACATAATACAGAGATGAACGAGATTCAAAGAACCAAGTCACTAAAATGATCCGATCTTCACATCACTAAAAAAGAGTGATGTGCATGTTTTCTGATGATGTGACTAAAACAGAGCTCCTCCCACAAACACCTAGAAAAATCAGGAAGTGGATGCATGCAAACGTTTATGACTCGTTGGAGAAGGTCATTAATAATGGAACTCATAGAGAATCAGGTGAAGTTTGGTAAGAGTGATGCGGAGCAGAAGTGAGGTGAGGTGAGAATAAAGGTACCTGCAGGACGGAGTGACCCACTACACTGTTCTCAGCGAGTTCCCCTTCATAGTGCATGCGCTCGAACTTGGGCACGTTGTCATTGGTGTCAGTGATGGTGATCCTCAGGAGGGCGCTGCTGTAGCGTGGAGGATTTCCACCGTCCACCACTTTAATGTTGAGATCGTACGAGTCGCGTTGCTCGCGGTCCAGCGTCCCCATCACGATGAGCTGGGGCACTTTCTCATCCGCGTTCTCGGCCACCTGCAGGCTGAACAGAGACGCTGCGTCCGAGCCGGTCGTTAACGAGTAATCTGCGATTCCGTTATTCCCCGTGTCCTTATCGGTGGCAACGGGAATAGGGAACAGCGCCCCCAC
>JBCEWE010000446.1:110748-113248 GCA_039877035.1 Silurus lanzhouensis
CAGTGATGTGATAAGCGTAAACGATGATGTAATAACTGTAAACAGTGATGTGATAAGCGTAAACGATGATGTAATAACTGTAAACAGTGATGTGATAAGCAAATCAATTATGTAATTAATAAATAATGTAATTAGTGTGTTTGGGTGGTGAGATAATCGGGTGATGATAATCGGAGCAGGAAGCAGTAGCTCAGTGGATTATAAACAGAAGGTTGTTGGTTCAGATCCCAGCACAATCTGGCAGCCACTGTGGGGTCCCTGAGTGTGGCCCCTGACTCTCAACTGCTCAATGTTTAAATAAGATTTGGCCTGTATACAAGGGTAAATCTAGCAGTGATTTGATTATGTAATATTTGGGGTGTGGTGATTTGATGTAATAATTCACACACAAACACACACACACACACACAAACACAAAAAAGAAAAGGATCATCACTTTTATCACGCTACACAGTATGATGATCAATATAGCGAGAGTTGAAGGTGTTTTTTATCGCGTGTGTATCATTTTCTCTGTGTGTGTGTGTGTGTGTGTGTGTGTGTGTGTGTGTGTGTAAAGTGAAACAGTGGGCTGTAGAAATTATCTGCTTATGACTGCAAGAAAAACAACATCAAAGGAAATTGTGAAAAAAATAAGAAAAAAAAATTCTAATTAAGTAAAAAAGAACAGGAGCTGGAGTGTGTGTGTGTGTGTGTGTGTGTGTGTGTGTGTGTGTGTGTGTGTGGTGTGTGTGTGTGTGGTGTGCATGTGTGTGAATGCGCGTTAAGTTTGTCTGAGTGAAAAACCACAGCGTGTTTTTTTTGTTTTGTCTAAAAGTGAATTTTGAAACTTTAAATTTAAATGCCAGCTTTGCAGTGTGTGTGTGTGTGTGTGTGTGTGTGGGTGTGTGTGTGTGTGTGTGTGTGTGTATGCTGAAGCTCCTCTTCATCAACACTTAGTGAGAGATAATAGAGAAACGAAAGCAACAACTCAGGGCAGTAAATGAGATGATGTTTCTGTTGTATAAACACGCAGGAGATATGAGTTTAAAAATCACATTCTTCTTCCAGAAAAGTGGCGAGACAGACGTTAAACATCTCCTAAAGTATCTCTCATTGATCTGATACTGAAATATCAGTCAATTCACACACACACACACACACACACACACCACACACACACACACACACACACACACACACACTGTATAGAGTCTGGTCTTTAGTGCTTATGTTTTAATAGACTCTCTACTGTATTTTACTGTATTTTCACATTCTCCCTCTGACTGCCATGCAGCTGTCTCTCTGTCCTCCTGTCTCTCTGTCCTCCTGTCTGTCCTTCTCTCTGTCCCTGTGTCTGTCTGTCTCATACATTTACAAAAATTATATTACAGATTACTGTAATATTGTGATACTGATTAGTAAAACACGTGTGTGTGTGTGTGTGTGTGTGTGTGTGTGTGTGTGTGTGTGTGTGTGTGTGTGTGTGCGTGCGTGTGTCCACCCACAGGACTCAGCACTGCCCAACACCATCTCACACACTAATCAGTTGAGTGTGTGGAAATATAGATTTCCAATAAATAATGGACAATAAAATATAATATAGAAAAGAAATTAAAGAATCATAATTAATTATAAGTGCAGACACACATGCTAGACATACACACTATACACACACACACACACACACATTTATTTTTATTTCTCTGACATTTTTAACTCTGGATTGTTTTTTATTATTTCTGGTCATATTTGTCTGTTTGTTCTATAATTCTGTATCTGAGCTTCGCTAATCCGAATGTTCAGCAGTATATTATATTTTATAAATATTATTATATTCTTATTTTGCATGCCGATAAAGCAACCTTTCAATCTTGAAATAGAAAGAGATGGAGAGATAGAGAGAAAAATAAAGAAAGAGAAACGACTGATAGTGACCATGGCTCTGCTCTTCGTTTACAGGCACAGCGAGTTTCTTTAGAAATACAGCTCCTCCCTTTGTGTGTGAGTATAGTGTGTGTGTGTGTGTGTGTGTGGTGTGTGTGTGTGTGTGTGTGTGTGTGTATGTGGGTATGTTGGCTTTAAAGTTCCTGAGCTCTGTGTAAGGAACCTGAGTAACAGGTTTTTCTTTTTATGCTAGAAAACGAGAAGACGAGAAGGTCCAGCTGAACCACATTTTATACAGCGAGATATTCATCCATCCATCCATCCATCCATCTCTCTCTCTCTCTCTCTCTTTTGGGTCTTCTTTCTTGTATATATATATATATATATATATATATATATATAAAAACAATTGTTCAGTCTTATTTATTATTATTATTATGATTATAATTCAGGATTTTTTAAAAACTATTTGATAATAAACTTTATTTTATTTAAATATAAAACACTGGAGTCCTGATCAAAATACTGAGAAATCTGGAACTTAAATATATTTGTTAATACATCCTGTATTCCTCAGATCATTTCTACAGCCCACATTTTCTCTTCACACACACACACACACACACACACACAC
>JBCEWE010000446.1:118248-128248 GCA_039877035.1 Silurus lanzhouensis
TTGTTTCTCTCTCACTCTGATGTGTGATGTGAACATTAACTGAAGCTTGTGAACTTGTGAGATATGGATGAAAAGTCCTTCTGTTCTTCTCTATTCAATTCAATTCAATTCAATTCATGTTTATTTGTATAGCGATTTTAACAATGAACATTGTCTCAAAGCAGCTTTACACAGATAATGTGGTGATTAAATGTAAATATGTTCTTTATAAGTATGTTTGTCCCTGATGAGCAACTGTGGCAAGGAAAAACTCCCCGAGATGGCATAAGGAAGAAACCTTGAGAGGAACCAGACTCAAGAGGGAACCCATCCTCATCTGGGTTGCACCAAATGTCTCTACATCTCTCTCAGTATTTCTGTGATTGTGATTTGGAGGCAGAGTCATGTACAATACTAAACCAATCACGTGTGAGATCAGAGGAAATGGTTAGCGCTTATCTTGCTGATGCTAGCGATGGACCGATGGTTGTTGTTGCCATGGTGATGATGAAGAATGTTCTGACAGGTTTAATTAAATGAAAAACACAAAAATGTGGAGCAGATGGGAGTCGTGACGTCAGCAAGATCTACTGCGATTCCATTCTGACCATGAGTGTGTACTTTACAAACCCAATCCCCATCAAACATCTCGAAGAGCTGAAGGACAGCAGTGTGTGTGTATATGCGTGTGTGTGTGTTTGTGTGTGTGTGTGTGTGTGTGTGTGTGTGTGAGAGTTAAATTCTCAGACTAAAATTTCAGACTGTGTGTGTGTGTGTGTGTGTGTGTGTGTGTGTGTGCATATGTGTGTCTCCATTTTTGTGACAGTAAGCAGGTACACCCTCTCATTAGTGTGGATTAGCTAGAGACCTTCTTGCTGCCTGTGGCTTTGCTCCAGTGTGTGTGTGTGTGTGTGTGTGTGCGTGTGTGTGTGTGTGTGTGTGTGTGTGTGTGTGTGTGTGTGTTTTCCTGTAAAAAACACGACTGGCCTGTCAGACCGTACTAAGCCTGTTATTTTTCGCCGCTGCACTGAGCATCTCTTCTGCTTACAATTAAAAACCTCCACACATCCGAACAACAGAGTGAGAAATAATCATCTCTTTCTCGTCTCTCTTCTGCTCGTCTCTGAGCGACTCGAGGGAAATATTTTACTAAACCTGGAACAATGCAGAAATTTAGGTGTGTGTTTTTAAAGAAGATCCTGTAGAAGTGATGGTGATTAACGTGTTTGTATCTCCAAGTCATGATGCAACCTCAGTTATTTCTCAGAAGATTTAAAGATTAGTGTTAGTGAGCTTCCGCAGCTCTCTCACACTCTAGTGTTCCGTAGGACAGTTTCCACTGAACATTTCATCAGCTTGTTACTCACGGAGATACGTTTCAGCAGATGAATATCACTAAGGTTTTAGAGGTGCAGGCAGTGTTAGGAGGTAAAGGAAGGTTTCTCTGAAGGCATCACACAGCTTCTGAGAGAGAACGATCACTCCAGGTTTATGGCTGTCTGGTGCAGGCTGAGTAACTGTCTGATTAACTGTCTGATTAACTGAGCTTTGATCTTGGCTAAAGGCTGGTTGTGATTGGCTGAAGTATGTTTTGTGTTGGAACACTAGCTATTTAATCACAGCTTCTCATATCAGTCACAGTGGGTGTGGCAGTGGGTGTGGCAAAAATCAGATGGCTATAATCGCTATATAATAAAATGATACAGATCCAAAGGACTATGACCTCATTGAACAGATTAATGCAGTGTGTGTGTGTGTGTGTGGTGTGTGTGTGTGTGTGTGTGTGTGTGTGTGAGTGTGTGTGATATGAGCTTATCACAAAACAAACATGTATCACTTTTTATACAACTCACTTATTAGCTCCAACAAGCAGATTAATTATTCAGCACGGTAATCTCTCTCTTTCACACACACACACACACACACACACACACACACACACACACACACACACACACACACACACACACACACACACAGCGACAAGTACACAAACAATCTTATTTGTAAACACTAACATACAAATGCATGGTTGCACACAGGCTTAAACATTAACATAAGCGCACACACTGGTTACAGGTCAATCAATGATTGGAATTTTGTACAACAAACTTTTATTTAGATGTGTGAGAGAGCTAGTGTGTGTGTGTGTGTGTGTGTGTGTGTGTGTGTGTGTGTATGTATGTGCGTAAGCAACCCTCTACACATTACACTCGTGTTCTAAAAGCCCATGATGATTTACATTGTTGGGTCTGGTGTCTCATATCTTCCTCTTTACAATACCCCATAGATTCTTCATGGGGTTCAGGTCGGGCGAGTTTGCTGGTAGCACATGGATACCATGGTCCTTAAACCAGGTATTAGTACTTTTGGCAGTGTGAGCAGGTGCCAAATTCAGCTGGAAAATTAAATCAGCATCTCCATAAAGCTGGTCTGCAGAGGGAAGCATGAAGTGCTCTAGAACTTCCTGGTAGACGGCTGTGCTGAATTCGGACTTCATAAAACACAGTGGACCAACACCTGCAGATGACACGACTCCCCAAACCACCACTGACTGTGTGAAACTTTACACTGGACCTCAAGCAGCTTGGATTCTGTGCTTTTCTTCTCTTCTTCCTCCAGACTCTGGGGCCCTGATTTTCAAATTAAATGCACAATTTTCTTTCCTTTCATCTAAAAAGAGACGATTTTGGCCCACTGAGCAATAGTCCAGTGCTTTTTGTCCTTTGCCCATGTAAGACACCTCTGACATTGTTTCTGGTTCAGCAGCAGCTCGACACGAGGAATGCGTCAGTTGGAGACTTCTATGTGTGGAGGCTCTTGAAGAACTGACTCCAGCTGCAGTCCACTCTTTGTAAATCTTCCCAAATTCTTGAATGTGCTTCGTTTATTCTTTTTCTACTGCATTTTTCCTTCCATTCAACTTTACATTAATGTACTTGGATCCAGCAGTCTGTGGACAGCAGCTTCTTTAGCGATGACCTTTTGTGTCTCACCCTCACATGAATCTATATAATATACCAGTTTCACTTACTGTATTGAATTACTAAAATAAATCAACTTATTAATGATATTCTAGTGTATTGAGATGCACCTGTATATATATATATATACGTGTGTGTGTGATTGTAAATTAAACCCTGGGTGTAGTGTGCACTCAGTGTGAGATGAAGTGGTTCAGTCCCAAGAGCTTCAATTACTCGTCTTCCTTTCTGTCATTTCTGGCCTTTTTCCAACGTTTAGTTGCCGCAACTTCAAACAGACGTCCAGACACTTAGTCGATGGAAGGTCACACTGTTGCTATTGGATACGAGTCACTTATTGTTAGTTGTTGGCTTCTTTTAGACATTCAGTGTCACACACTCAATCTCTCACACACACACACACACACACACACACACACACACACACACACACACACACACACACACACACACTTTTTTTCAGGTTGAAAAAGTGTAGTTGTTCAATTTTAGGTCCATGTGGTTCCACTGTATTTGCTCTTCAGGGTTCTCCTCCCGATCTCCTCTCAGGAGAAAACTGAATAATGAGTGATTATGAAGAAATTTTATTCAAATTTCAAGTTTTCATTTATTGTCAGAATCTCTAGTTCTCAGGTACTGTCAAGTTTTTAGGGTTCCAGGTTCTCAGGGTGTCACGTTCTCAGGTACTGTCACGTTCTCAGGTACTGTCAGGTTCTCCATAATTGCTGTGTGTTTTGTGAAAAACAGCATGCGGAAAACTCATTACTTAATTCTCCTTATTTTGGCAGAACATGAAGGCAGCAGTGTGTTTATCCTTTTATCTCATAATTCTGTTCACCTTATGGGATTTTTATGAACGTTTGAAAAACAAATTGCAATTTTAAGCTCCAAAACATTTAATTAAAGAGAGTTTATGGGAGCGTTTACACTGAACAGGAAACACAGCCAACACGAGGAACCTAAAAAAATAACCGCCTGCTGAAAGGGCATGAAAAGGCTATCCAGAGAACACGTCTACTGTGTCTACACTTCTACATGTATACTGCGTCTACACGTCTACTGCGTCTACACTTCTGCACTTCTACTGCGTCTATCTATCTATCTATCTATCTATCTATCTATCTATCTATCTATCTATCTATCTATCTATCTATCTATCTATCTATCTATCTATCTATATATATATATATATATTCCAAAAAAAGTTGGGACTCTGAACAAATTGTGAATTAAAAAAAGGAATGCAATAATTTACAAATCTCATAAAATTATTTATTTTGTTCACAATAGAATATAGATAAAATATTAAATGTTGAATGTGAGACATTTTGAAATGTCATGCCAAATATTGGCTCATTTTGGATTTCATGAGAGCTACACATTCCAAAAAAGTTGGGACAGGTAGCAATAAGAGGCCGGAAAAGTGAAATGTACATATAAGGAACAGCTGGAGGACCAATTTACAGATTATTAGATCAATTGGTAACATGATTGGGTATAAAAAGAGTCTCTCAGAGTGGCAGTGTCTCTCAGAAGTCAAGATGGGCAGAGGATCACCAGTTCCCCTAATGCTGCGGTGAGAAATAGTGGAGCAACATCAGAACGGAGTTTCTCAGAGATAAATTACAAAGAGTTTGAAGTTCTCATCATCTACAGTGCATCATATCATCCAAAGATTCAGAGGATCTGGAACAATCTCTGTGCGTAAGGGTGAAGGCCAGAAAACCATACTGGATGCCCGTGATCTTCGGGCCCTTAGACGGCACTGCATCACATACAGGAATGCTACTGTATTAAAAATCACAACATGGGCTCAGGAACACTTCCAGAAAACATTGTTGGTGAACACAATCCACCGTGTCATTCGCCGTCGCCGGCTAAAACTCTATAGGTCAAAAAAGAAGCCGTATCTAAACATGATCCAGAAGCGCAGGTGTTTTCTCTGGGCTGAGGCTCATTTAAAATGTACTGCGGCAAAGTGGGAAACTGTTCTGTGGTCAGACGAATAAAAATTTGAAGTTCTTTTTGGAAAACTGGGACGCCATGTCATCCAGACTAAAGAGGACAACGACAACCCAAGTTGTTCTCAGCGCTCAGTTCAGAAGCCTGCATCTCCGATGGTATGGGGTTGCATGAGTGCGTGTGGCATGAGCAGCTTACACATCTGGAAAGGCATCATCAATGCTGAAAGATATATCCAAGTTCTAGAACAACATATGCTCCCATCCAGACGTCGTCTCTTTCTGAGAAGACCTTGCATTTTCCAACATGACAATGCCAGGCCACATACTGCATCAATTACAACATCATGTCTGTGTAGAAGAAGAATCCGTGTACTGAAATGACCAGCATGCAGTCCAGATCTTTCACCCAGAGAAAACATTTGGTGCATCATAAAGAGGAAGATGATAGAAGAAGACCTGAGACAGTTGAGCAACTAGAAGCCTGTATTAGACAAGAATGGGAGAACATTCCTATTCCTAAACTTGAGCAGCTTGTCTCCTCAGTCCCCAGACGTGTACAGACTGTTATAAAGAGAAGAGAGGACGCCACACAGTGGAGACACGGCCTTGTCCCAACTTTTTTCAGATGTGTTGAAATTTAATATTAACTTATTTTTCCCTTAAAATGATACAATTTGTCAGTTTAAACATTTGAGATGTCATCTATGTTGTATTCTGAATAAAATAATGACATTAGAAACTTCCACATCATTGCATTGTTTTTATTCACAATTTGTACAGTGTCCCAACTTTTTTGGAATCGGGTTTGTATATAGTTTATTGCTGGATAGAGGAAACAGCAGAAACTAAAGACAGAAACATGCAAAGTTTAAATTTTCTGTTGTTAGTTATATAAGGAATTAAGTTTTATCTGTTGCTGAGAAACTCTGCTGACTGGAATCAGATCTTTTGTACTTTTCTGGTGACAACCTTTAGGATCTTGAATGTTGCAATCTGATTGGTTCTCCTTACTCCAGTGAAATCATGATCCTTTTAAACAAAGTACAAAAAAAATTGTTCCCAGGGTCCCATCAGATGTATAGATAAAAGCTGTAGAAGCAGTAAGCTGTGAGAGAAAAAGATCACTTCATGGTCACGGTAAGGGTGTAAGAGGAAGCTGGAGTTAGTCTTCTGTCAGTGAGAGTATGTTCCTCAGACACGTTTCCTTTTAAAACCTTTGAGATTTTAATGAGACTAATCCCATGTTAAGATCCAGACTGAACAGAGTATTTATCTCCAGGACAGATCTGCTGTAGGATGATGTTCATGAAAGAAAGTTTCTCTCTCATTATAACAGCATGTTTAATCATCTGCACCATCAGGTTCTCCTTCTCGTCTTTCTGCTGCTAACAGGCTCCCCATGAGGACAGCAGGATGTGACCCGTACCCACTACATGTTTCACAGACTCCTCCAAAGTGTCCATCATTTCACAGACAAGTGAACACGGCATGTGAAGAAAACACTTCCCAACACAAGAGGCAACATCTGGCTGTAAAATCACAGAGACGTCTATACTCAGGGGAATAAAACACTTCAACTCACTTCCAGCTTTCTCCAGAAATATGCAGCAATTTCAGATGGAATTTTGGGATGAAATGCATTAGATGTTCTCCCATGACCCTGAGAGAAATGTGTAACCTTCCTGCAGTTCACCAAAAACCATTAACATTTCAAGATACAATATCAAATTATCAGAAATCTTCATTTTCTGCAGCTTTGTGTAGAGGAACGCTCCACAGAGACTCTTCATCACATATCAGCTGAGGTGTGTTTTCTGTGGGAACGTAGCTATAATGCTAATCTAGCTCACATATGCAAGATGTTTAATGCATCTTCTCTTTGTTTAACTGTATGAATTTAATGTGTGAAACAGAAGCAGTTGTGTTGAACTTGCCCAAAACTCTGACCTCAAGAAGTAATATTTCAGTGTTGAGCTTCAGGTCCTTCACAAAGGACAGCTGAGTATCTAAAAAATTATAAAATTACAAACTGATGGTGAAAGATCTTCATGACCAGACAACATGTGTTAAATCATCAAGCACCAGAAACAGAGATACTCAGGCTTCATTAGATAAAAATATAAAGCGATTTAAAGGCAGTGGTGGACAAATTTCACAAATCATGTATTAGAGATTCACTCAGTAAAATGTGACTCCAGTAAAAATACAAAGGTTTTTGCCTTTAAATGTACTTAAGTATCCAAAGTACTGATTTATTATTACTATAATGTAAAGATTCTTTACTTAATCACCTCAGTTTCTGTGTAAAGACTCGAATGTGACTCTCAGCACACTGATCTATTAATAGAATGATATTAAAGACTCAAACACTGATTGATTTCTATTATAATCATCATGAACCACTTAAAAAAAAATAAACGTGTAAATGAGGTCACGTGTGTTGTGGTGAGTTCAAGTCTGAAGTTTCTTCATCATTTATTCCTCTCTAAATGTTCTGCTTGATGTTAAACTGATGCTGAACTGTATGTTGGTGATCAGTAGATTCACCGAGCGCCGATCAGAACACATTTACATTTACATTTACAGCATGTAGCAGACGTCCTTATCCAGAGCGATGTTCTAAAGTGCTTTGAGTCTGTAGTAATGAATAAATCTACACTGTACACCAGATTACACACTTCATATAAATATAACTCTTAAATTCTACAAAGCAAACACCGAAAGTGTATATTTAAGTGTTTCAGGAAACACGTGTAAAACAGAGCATGCGCTCGATCCTGATTGGTGACTCGCTGCGTGTTTCACCAGATACGTTTTTATCCTCGTAAATAAAAAGAAACGACTGATTTCACTAAATGTAGAAAAAGTTTGAAATTTAGTGAAATTACAATTAAAGTCTCCACAAGATACGTGGAAAAAGTCACTTAAGTACAGTAACGAATTACATTTACTTCATTTCTGTCCACCTTTTATTAATCTATATATAAAAAAGGAAACGGATCTGCAGTGGAAGTTTCTCATGACCGTTTCTTTTCCACACATTTACACTAATTCAGGAGAGAAACGTGGTTTATTCTGCATTTTGATGAATGCTGGAATTCTTCCTTCTGCAAAAGATTTGTGAATAAATGAGTTGAAATCCAGCGTGATCATCGAGGCCTATTCTCTTAAGAAGAAGTCATGAAGGAAAAGGTCTGCGACTTTTGATATTTTCATTGAAGAGATTTCTTAAAAGACGTGCGCCTGAGTGGACGAGGCGTGTGAAAATGGCACTCTATTCTCTGAAAGCAGTACGCTTCTTTTCACTGCGACCTTCCTGCACTTTTTTATGGAAACCAAAACTGGCGAAGTCAGACCCTTAAAGTCAGTAAAGTGTAGTGATCGTTCTCTCGCTCTGCAGCACGAGTGACATTTAGATAAAGGTGAAGAGAAAAAATGGCCGGCTGTGGCAGAGACGCCCTTTACTGTCTCTCAAAGTCAAATTACAGCTCAGCGTCTGACATTTCCATTGTACCGACACAGCACTGCTTTATTCACCTCATTAGTCCATTAGGTACATCAATGATTCCACTCATACGTCCGAGAGAGAGAAAGAGAGAGAGAAGAGAGAGAGAGAGAGAGAGAGAGAGAGAGAGAGAGAGAGAGGCATGGAAAGAAGACACTTTAAGGACCTTCTAGAACACCTTTGAAAAATAGAAATGACTAGAAGCAATACTTTTTCCCCGTGAGCAATTCTAAAAGAATAAAGAATAAAAAAAGTTGGAGAGAAGAACAGAATAAATGTGAGGAAGAAGAAGAGTCTGAGAGCGTACGCAGATGAAACAAAGAAATGAAGACAGAAAACTTTGCTAATCAGTAAATATGAGAGTGTAAGAGAGACAAGAAAGTGAGCAACAGATCATTAAACATCATCAGGAGGTTAGTGTTCATGTGTTAATGATCCATCATGCTGGAAAACATTCCAGAAACACAGAACAGAAACCAGATACAAATACATCACCTCCATCTGATCACCACCAGGACATGAAGATAACAAATATGTTCCGTATGGAGGAAGAGGAGCAGTGAGGAGAAGAAAGATGTACAAGGAGGAGAAAGATGAGTGGGGAAGAAGAAGATAAATGAGGAAAAAGAAGGTGGGTGAGCTGGAAGAAGTTGAGTGAGGAAGAAGAAGATAGGTGAGGTGGAAGAAGGTGATTGAAGAAGAAGAAGGTAGGTGAGGTGGAAGAAGGTGAGTGAAGAAGAAGAAGATAGGTGAGGTGGAAGAAGGTGAGTAAGGTGTAATATAATCAACATCAGTTGCTGTTTATTTTGAATGTCTGAATGAGACTGAACTCCATGTCTATCCAGACTTCCTGAACTTCATCAAGCCTCAGTGGAGCTCCAGCTGAAAATGCATTTATGTTCGTTGTGTTCAGATGCGACTAAAATTAAACTCTTTTTCATAACATCAGCATTTCAGTTGCAAAAGGAAATTAAATGTGAGGAACATCTCCTGGAGGAGGATCACAGTGTGTGTGTGTGTGTGTGTGTGTGTGTGTGTGTGTGTGTGTGTATGTGTGTGTGTGTGTGTGTGTGTGTGTGTGTATGAAGATGGATGGAATGAGTTGTGCTGAATTGCAGGATGTTTCTGTCACATGCTCTGCCTTTGACTAATCATTGAGGCAGAAGTAAAGTCGATCACATCTGTCAGAGCTGCTGCTTTGTAACAGTGTGGAGTAACACAAAGACACACACACACACACACACACACACACACACACACACACACACACACACACACAGCTCTCAGTCCTCTTCTACATACACATCAATTATACACATTCATGATTGGCTGGAGTCTCTGTGATTGACAGGTGAGAGAAACAATGCCCCTCCCACCAGAGATATCTGTAGATCTGACTAATAGAGAAGATGATTTTGCTCCTTATCTTCATCTCTTTACATCAGGACCTTCATCCCTATCAGTTTTAACTATACATTTTCTATAGGTCAAGTCTCTCTCTCTCGCACATGCGCACACACACACACACACACACACACACACACACACACACACACACACACACACAC
>JBCEWE010000446.1:133248-138248 GCA_039877035.1 Silurus lanzhouensis
TTGTTTTATTTCTCTCTGTAACTGAATGGAGAATGAGATAAGATTTCATTTAAGGAATGTTTGTAAAATTCTCTGACTGTGTGTCACAAATAACATAATTCAAATGCACATTGTGCAACACACACAAATACACACACACACAGACACACACACACACACACACACACACACACACACACACACACACACACACACACACACACACTGTTGTAAATTATAAAATTTATCAGTGTGTTGTTCCTGAAACGAGGAAGTGGTAATTAAATTGAGCCAAAAGCCAAATAAGAGTCTAAACGATGCTCAGGTTTCCATGGTAACAGTTTGATCTCACAACTATTTTTTTTTCTGAATGTAAATGAGCATTAATTATGTAAGGACTTAAAAGCTGTGTTTAACACACACACACACACACACACACACGCACACATGCTGGTATTCCAGAGTAATTTTGTGTCATACTGAAGTGATGTTCTTTCTTTGTGAAAAAACACACCTTTCTCACACACACATGTTGCCTCCAGCACTCACACAGCATGTTCTAGTGTGTATGTGTGTGTGTGTGTGTGTGTGTGTGTGTGTGTGTGTGTGTGTGTGTGTGTGTGTATGTGTGTGCACACTGAGTGAGACAATGCCCTGATGCGCTGAAGTCCTGGTGAGCGAGGTAACCACTGTGTGTGTGTGTGTGTGTGTGTGTGTGTGTGTGTGTGTGTGTGTGTGGGTGTGCATGTGGACAAGGCTGCTCAAAAGCACTTGGGGCATACTGGTCTGTGCCCATTAGGACTGAGCCCTGTTGTGAACTCTCTCGGTGTGTGTGTGTGTGTGTGTGTGTGTGTGTGTGTGTGCGTGCGTGCGTGTGTGTGTGTGTGTGTGTGTGTGTGTGTGTGTGTGTGTGTGTGTGTGTTGTTTATTACAGTAGAAATGTCCCAGCTGGGCTCCTGTATTTTTGCAGAACAATGACAGACACACAGCAGCAAGCCAGGAAGCAAAACCCCAGAAAGATGGAGGATAGAAAATAGAGACAGACAGACAGACAGACACACACACACACACACACACACACACACACACACACACACGTGCACAAATAGAAGAAAAATAGAGAGGAAGAAAAGAAAAAATAAATATGGTGTGTGAGGGAAGGAGAATGTCAGTATAGAGATTTAATATGAATATCCATCACTCTCTCCCCATACAGTATGCGGGAAATATATGAGTGCATTACTCCCTCTCTTTTTCTCTCTCTTCACACACACACACACACACACACACACACACACACACACACACACACACACATGCAAAGCTTGAGATGGATTGTGGTTCTTTATCGCTTTGGAAATAAAAAAGAAAACAAGCACTTCATCATTCAGCCCAAAAGCAGACAGCAAGAACACACACACACACACACACACACACACACACACACACACACACACACACACACACACACAACCACACACGTATGCACACAAACCTATACACATTTACACACATTTCTTACATTACTGATTATAATATAAAAAAGCGAATAAGGAACTGAGAAATCTGAAGTGTGATTTTAAATCAGCAGCAGAAACCAATTCTGAACACCAGGAACTTTCCCTGAGGAAATCCTCACAACACACACTCAATACACCTGTCATACCACCTGTGTGTGTGTGTGTGTGTGTGTGTGTGTGTGTGTGTGTGTGTGTGTGTGTGTATGTGTGTGTGTGTGTGTGCCCAAAAAGCAGACAGCAAGAACACACACACACACACACACACACACACACACACACACACACACACACACACACACACTAACACAATATTCAGCCCCAAAGTGCTTCACCTCTGCTGCCATGGCAACAGCTCTGTTGACTCATGTCTGTCAAAGGAGAGCACTGGTCAGAGTACACACACACACACACACACACACACACACGCACACACACACACACACACACACACACACACACACACACACACACACACACACACACCCACAGACAAGTATGAAGGGAACTGTGAATGGAGAAACAGAAGAAATTGTAGATGAACTAATGAACAGAATAATAACTGCAATAAATAGGATAGAAATATTGTGTATAAGAGAGAATTAAAGGTAGATAGGGAGTGAAAAAAAAGAAGGATGGATGATGGATGGATGGATGGATGAATGGATGATGGATAGAGGATAGATGGATGGATGGATTAATGGATGGATGAAGGATAGATGGATGATGAATAGATGATGAATGGATGGATGGATAGATGAATGGATGATAAATAGATGATGGATGGATGCATGGATAGATGATGGATGGATGGATGGATAGATGAAGGATGGATGGATGGATAGATGAAGGATGGATGGATGGATGGATGGATGGATGGATAGATGATAAAGGTGATAGAGTAGATGATACAGTAGATGTAGATGTGCAGTGGCTGTGAAAAGTGTTTTATGGTAAAATATTTACATGTTCTTTTTGGTTCCAGCAACAAGCGCAGTATTGTAACGTTCTGAAGATTCACTTTGACCAAAAACATTTATAAATGTCCAAACGGTATTTGTATAAATAAAATCCTCCCTTAGCCTGAAGAACAGCTTTTCCCACCTTCAGCATCTGAACAGTTCAGCTGTGTCTCTTGTGTTCTTCACTAGTTCAATATTTCTTTCTTTTTATGCAGTTCACCTCAGAAGAGTTTAGTAGGATTTAGGTGCGGTGACTGGGCAGGACATTCCATGATAGATATCACATGTAGATGGACAGTGGATGTAGATGAACAGTGGATGTAGATGGACACTGGATGTAGATGGACAGTAGATGTAGATGGACAGTGGATGTAGATGAACAGTGGATGTAGATGAACAGTAGATGTAGATGGACACTGGATGTAGATGAACAGTGGATGTAGATGGACAGTGCATGTAGATGAACAGTAGATGTAGATGGACAGTGAATGTAGATGGACACTGGATGTAGATGAACAGTGGATGTAGATGGACAGTGGATGTAGATGGACACTGGATGTAGATGGACAGTGGATGTAGATGGACAGTAGATGTAGATGGACACTGGATGTAGATGAACAGTGGATGTAGATGGACAGTGGATGTAGATGGACACTGGATGTAGATGGACAGTGGATGTAGATGGACAGTAGATGTAGATGGACACTGGATGTAGATGAACAGTGGATGTAGATGGACAGTGGATGTAGATGGACAGTAGAAGTAGATGGACAGTAGATGTAGATGGACAGTGGATGTAGATGAACAGTGGATGTAGATGAACAGTAGATGTAGATGGACACTGGATGTAGATGAACAGTGGATGTAGATGGACAGTGGATGTAGATGGACAGTAGATGTAGATGGACACTGGATGTAGATGAACAGTGGATGTAGATGGACAGTGGATGTAGATGGACAGTAGAAGTAGATGGACAGTAGATGTAGATGGACAGTGGATGTAGAAGGACAGTGGATGTAGATGAACAGTAGATGTAGATGGACACTGGATGTAGATGAACAGTGGATGTAGATGGACAGTGGATGTAGATGGACAGTAGATGTAGATGGACACTGGATGTAGATGGACAGTGGATGTAGATGGACAGTGGATGTAGATGGACAGTAGATGTAGATGGACACTGGATGTAGATGAACAGTGGATGTAGATGGACAGTGGATGTAGATGGACAGTAGATGTAGATGGACACTGGATGTAGATGAACAGTGGATGTAGATGGACAGTGGATGTAGATGGACAGTAGAAGTAGATGGACAGTAGATGTAGAAGGACAGTGGATGTAGATGAACAGTAGATGTAGATGGACACTGGATGTAGATGAACAGTGGATGTAGATGGACAGTGGATGTAGATGGACAGTAGAAGTAGATGGACAGTAGATGTAGATGGACAGTGGATGTAGATGGACAGTGGATGTAGATGAACAGTGGATGTAGATGGACAGTGGATGTAGATGGACAGTAGATGTAGATGGACACTGGATGTAGATGAACAGTGGATGTAGATGGACAGTAGAAGTAGATGGACAGTAGATGTAGATGGACAGTGGATGTAGATGAACAGTGGATGTAGATGAACAGTAGATGTAGATGGACACTGGATGTAGATGAACAGTGGATGTAGATGGACAGTGGATGTAGATGGACAGTGGATGTAGATGAACAGTAGAAGTAGATGGACAGTAGATGTAGTTGGACAGTGGATGTAGATGAAAAGTGGATGTAGATAGACAGTGGATGTAGATGGACACTGGATGTAGCTGGACAGTGGATGTAGATGGACAGTAGATGTAGATGGACAGTGGATGTAGATGCACAGTAGATGTAGATGGACAGTAGATGTAGATGGACAGTGGATGTAGATGGACAGTGGATGTAGATAGACAGTGAATGTAGATGGACAGTAGATGTAGATGGACAGTGGATGTAGATGCACAGTAGATGTAGATGGACAGTAGATGTAGATGGACAGTAGAAGTAGATGAACAGTGGATGTAGATGGACAGTGGATGTAGATGGACAGTAGATGTAGATGAACAGTAGATGTAGATGGACAGTGGATGTAGATGAACAGTGGATGTAGATGGACAGTAGATGTAGATGGACAGTAGATGTAGATGAACTGTGGATGTAGATGGACAGTAGATGTAGATGCACAGTGGATGTAGATGGACAGTGGATGTAGATGGACAGTGGATGTAGATGGACAGTAGATGTAGATGGACACTGGATGTAGATGAACAGTGGATGTAGATGGACAGTAGAAGTAGATGGACAGTAGATGTAGATGGACAGTGGATGTAGATGAACAGTGGATGTAGATCGACAGTAGATGTAGATGGACAGTAGATGTAGATGGACAGTAGATGTAGATGGACAGTGGATGTAGATGGACAGTAGAAGTAGATGGACAGTGGATGTAGATGAACAGTGGATGTAGATGGACAGTGGATGTGGATGAACAGTAGATGTAGATGGACAG
>JBCEWE010000446.1:143248-160748 GCA_039877035.1 Silurus lanzhouensis
GTGGATGATATTGTTATTTGTGGTGAGAGTAGGGAGCAGGTGGAGAAGAGCCTGGAGAGGTGGAGGTACACGCTGGAGAGAAGGAGAATGAAAGCCCAGAGTACATGTGTGTGAATGAGAGGGAGGGCAGTGGAGTGGTGCGGTTGCAGGGAGAAGAGGTGGAGAAGGTGGAGGAGTTCAGGTACCTGGAGTCAACATTGCAGACTAATGGAGAGTGTGTTAGAGAAGTGAAGAAAAGAGTGCAGGCAGGGTGGAGTGGGTGGAGAAGAGTGATAGCAGGAGTGATTTGTGATAGAAGAGTATCTGTGAGAGTGAAAGGGAAAGTTTATAGGACTGTGGTGAGACCTGAGATGTTGTATGGATTAGAGACAGTGGCACTGAGTAAAAGACAGGAGGTGGAGCTGGAGGTAGCAGAGCTGAAGATGTTGAGATGTTCGTTGGGAGTGACGACGATGGACAGGATTAGAAATGAGTTTATTAGAGGGACAGTGCATGTAGGACGTTTTGGAGACAAGGTGAGGGAGGTGTAATTGAGATGGTTTAGACATGTGCAGAGGAGGGACATGGGGTATATCAGTAGGAGAATGCAAAGGATAGAGCCACTAGAAAGGAGAAAAAGAGGAAGACCAAGAGGAGGTTTATAGATGTGGTGAGGGAAGACATGCATGTAGTTGGGGTGAAAGAGGCAGATGTACAGGACAGGGGGGTATGGAGACGGATGATCCGCTGTGGAGACCCCTTATCTGAGAAGCCGAAAGAAGAAGAAGAAGAAGATAGCAGTAAGAGGTCAGGGGCACAGGTAGTGGAGGACCGATTCCTCAAAGACCTGCGTAAGCTCACAGAGTCAGTGGTCAGAGAGTTGGACAGAGAGCTGACACTAAATGAGCTTCAGGAGGCTCTCCAGGACATGGAGAACCGGTTGAACAACATCGAGTCTTGTGTCCTCAGTTTATCACGGAATTGGTTTTGCCACATAACTGATTGGTTTGGCTGATTCTTATAGAGAATTGTTTTATGTTAAAATAATGACATTTATTCATAAAAATATAATAATTTCTTATAAAATGAAGTAAAATGTTAATACACTACAGAGAGTAAAGAATGCAATGAGGTGTATCTTTAACTCCGCCTCTTTTTGAGGTCATAGTGATACTTCAACCTATAAACAAGCAGAGAAACTACACATAGGCTTTGCTACTACACAACTGTACACTGTACAGTACATGTGCTCACTATAAATGTATTTCTACCAGTTTACACTAAATTCATCTCATTGTATTCTTGCCAGTGTTTTCAGTGTGTTTAAAGTGTGTGATGGAGAATTTACAGCTTAAACAATTACAAATATTTTTGGGGTGGTGTCTGTTTATCGCCGGTGGTTTTGGAACGTAATCACCGCAATAAACTGGGATTTACTATATACTTATTCGTGACATTTTGGACGTCTCCAGGCTATTGGGCATAAAGACTGGTCTGATTCTCCTAGACCAGGAAAAGGCCTTTGACCAGGTTGAGCATGAATATTTGTGGAAGGTGCTGGAAAGCTTTGGGTTCAACCCTGGTTTTTTAGCCATGATCAGGTTGCTGTACAGTGAAGTTGCGAGTGTATTAATGGTTAATGGTGGTTTATGTGCCCCTTTTAGAGTGTACAGAGGGATCAGGCAGGGCTGTTCACTGTCAGGAATGCTGTACACTCTAAATCAAGTCAAGAAGCTTTTATTGTCATTTCAACAATATATAGCTGACGCAGTACACAGTGAAATGACATTCCTCCACAATCTTGATGCCACATACAACAACATAAAACAACAATCACAAAAACAGAAAAACACAGGGTTAAGGACTAGTAAGTGTCCTCGCCAAATAAAGTGCATGTGTGCAACATGGTGCAAACAGTGCAAAGACAACACAAGACAGTGCAAGACAATACACAGAACACAAAATAGCTTCGCCAGTAAACGTGTTGTAACGAGACAGTGAACAGTAGCAAAAATATAAACAAAATATTGTGCAAAAGAGCAAATAGCAGCAATCCAGGAAAGATGTGCAAAAACGGCATGTAAACAGTTTACGGTAATGAAGTGATGTAATGTAAGTGGTACTGACGTCATGGGCGTGCAAAGTGAGTACGAGTGTGTGTTGAGTCCGAGTGGTACAGATCAGTCACACATTTTTGTGTGTGTGTGTGTGTGTGTGTGTGTGTGTGTGAGTTCAGTTCAGTTCTTTGTTGAGAAGCCTGATGGCTTGAGGGAAGAAATTGTTACACAGTCTCGATGTGAGGCCTGAATGCTTCAGAACCGCTTCCCTGATGGCAGGAGGGTGAAGAATGTGTGTGAGATGGGTGTGTGTGTGTGTGTGTGTGTGTGTGTGTGTGTGTGTGTGTGTGTGTGTGTGTGTGTGAGACGGGTGTGTGTGTGTTTGTGTGTGACGGGTGTGTGTGGTCGTCCACAATGCTGTTGGCTTTGCGGATGCAGTGTGTGGTGTAAATGTCCATGATAGAGGTGAGAGAGACTCTGATGATCTTTTCAGCTGTCCTCACTATCTTCTGTAGGGTCATGCGATCCAAGTGGACTGAGAACACAGCCCTGAGGTGCCCTAGTGCTCAGTGTGGTAGTGCTGGAGATGTTGTTTCCGATCCGGACTGACTGAGGTCTCCCAGTCAGGAAGTCCAGGATCCAGTTACAGAGAGAAGTGTGCAAGCCCAGTAGGTTCAGCTTCTTAATCCGGTGTTGAGGGATGATCGTGTTGAATGCTGAGCTGAAGTCTATGAACAGCTTCCGTACATAAGAGTCCTTGTTGTCTAGGGTGAGGGCCAGCTGAAGGATTGTGGAGATGGCATCGTCCGTAGAGCGGTTTAGACAATACGCGAACTGCATGGGGTCCAGTCCGGGTGGAAGCTGGGTCTTGATGTGCCTCACGACGAGCCTCTCGAAGCACTTCATCATGATGGGTGTGAGCACAGCGGGACGATAGTAATTGAGGCAGGCGACTCTAGACTTCTTCGGCACGGGAATGATGGTCGTCGTCTTGAGGCACGTGGGAACAACGTTGCTGCTCAGGGAGATGTTGAAGATGTCGTTGAAGACATCCGCTAGCTGTTGTGCACATTCCCTGAGCACTCTGCCAGGAATGTTGTCTGGTCCAGCAGACTTCTGTGGGTTAACTCTGCATAGAGTTTTCCTCACTGCAGCTGTGGTTAGACAGAGCACCTGGTCACTGGAAGGAGGGATGGTCTTCCTCACCACCATGTTGTTCTGCAACTCAAACTGGGCCTAAAAGTCGTTCAGCGCATCTGGGAGGACAGCGTCATAGTCACAAACAGGTGACATCGTCTTGTAGTTTGTGATCACCTGCGCACTTTGCCTCTCTGATGGCATGGGTCAGTTTGGCCCTCGCTGTTTTTAAGCCCGTCTTGTCCCCTGCTCTGAAGGCGGAGTCTCTTGTTTTTAGCAGCACACGCGACTTGGCGGTCATCCACGGCTTCTGGTTGTAGTGTTTAGTGATGGTCTTGGAGATGGTCACGTCATCAATGCACTTGCCGATGTAGCTGGTCACTGTTGAAGTGTACTCCTCCAAGTTAATAAAATTGCCGTTGGTTGCAGCTTCCCTAAACATGTCCCAGTCAGTGCATTTAAAGCACTTCTGGAGAGCAGACATGGATCCTGCTGGCCAGGTTCTCACCTGCTTTCGAGCTGGTCTTGAACACCTGCTGAGTGGTCTGTATGCTGGGATCAGCATAACAAAGATGTGGAATGAGTACCCGAGGTGATTGCGGGGCTTCGCCCGGTATGCACCCCGGATGTTTGTGTGTTTTCTCCTCTGGTTGTAAAGTCCACATTCTGATGAAATTTATAAAGCACAGTCCTGAGATTTGCATGGTTGAAATCTCCGGCGACAATAAACAATCCGTCAGGGTGTGTGTTCGCTAATGGTCCCGTAGAGTACGCTGAGCGCTTTCCACGCTTCTGCTTCCTCTTGCAGCGCTTTTGATTCCCCCTCCTCTGTCTGTCCGCCGCAGGCAACGGCGAGGCCTGGAGGCCTGGTTCTCGATGCACGCAGAGGTCGCGTTGTTGGAGTTATTTCTAAGTCCCTTGAGTGTTTGGTGGTGATACACAGGGACACCAGTTGCTCCGATGTCCATATGTTGCGTAAGGCGGGCTACAAAGTAAAAGTAGCACTATTTTGGGTCCGGAGCGGCCGCTGCGAGCTACTGCCGCGCCGCCATCTTGGAAACATTAACCACTATTGAACCTCTTTTAATAAATCTAAGAAATTGTCTTTCTGATTTTAATATTCCACACTCTAATGCTTCACTCTAGTGAAGATCCACTCTCAGTGTATGCAGATGACCAGGAAGATGGGAATGTTTAAAGAGACTTTGAGTTTTTATCATCAGCAAAAGTAAACTGGGGAAAGAGCCGACACTCCCAGGAGGCCTGGTGTGGAAAAGAGGTGGTTTTAAATACTTGGGTGTCTCCCTGGGGAGTAATGAGTTTTTAAAAAAAACTGAGAAAGCAGTGATCTATAGTTCCACTTCTCCTTTTTACTCCATGTCTCATCTCCTGAATTCCACAGGTACTCACAGACCTGATGATGTTCTCGATGACATTCAGAGTCCTGATGAAAAGCAGCATGAGAGAGACATGTTTCATCAATGGAGCACTCTCCTCACCTGCTAATACCATCTTCCTTTTCTCCTAAATGTCACTGAATACATGTATAATTTCAGCGTAACCTTAGCGGTGCCGGGAGACGAGCTGACGGCCATGGCTCCGGTCAAACATTTCCTTTCAGATCTTTAACCTTTGGTAAGAAAATACTTTTTATTATGTCTTTTATTTTATCTTTCAGTCAGGATGAAAGAACACGGCTTGCAATGAGGTGGAGCATCTCTGAGACACATCACAACACCCAGGCAGACTCAGGCTGGTTTATAGGTTCAGTAACAGAAGACTGGATGTGATACACATTTAGATCTTCACCGAGAGAACCAGAGGAGACAGAGGTGAGGAAAAAACTCTTAAAATTAAAATAAGAACCACGTGGGTGTAGGGGCTGGAATGAGAACATTGTAGGAAACCATAAATAATCCAGGTGAGGCAACCTTAACCTCAGCTGGACTATAAAACATCTGTATATCTCATTCAATATCTTAAACCAGGGTTCAGTGATGATCTTCCGCTCTTGAAGCATGTGTCGCTCAAAACACCTCAAATGGTTCATCGCAGTGTCGCCGTATGTCAGACGTACGTCACGTCAAATGTCTCTGTGGCAGATTTGCCCAGTGTTCACACAGAATTTCACATTTGCTCTTCGCTCTAACTCGCTGTCTGCAATAAAATCGCAGACCTGGAAATGCATGGTGGTTTAGAACAGCACCAGTTACACCAGTAGTCTCCAAACTTCTTCATACCACCTTGTATACCTGTTGATGAACAGGCTCTCAGTGGTGGAAGGATATAGAACCTTCAAGAAAACTCTTACAATCATCTCTTGCTGGAGGACGGTGAAAGAGGTGTTTTTAGAGCCGCACCAGAGCGAGCAGTAGAAAACAGTAAATGCTGTTTCACTTTACTGATTTCCAAAACTCTACTCTGAACTCTTAAATGTTCTGGAGTTTGAACATCACAGCAGGAAACATTTCTTAACTCCATAAATATGAAATATAGACACATTAGCCTTCTGCACTGTTGCTTTAGTTAACGTCCTGCACTACTGTAAACCCTGTTCTCCTAAAATCCACAGCGATCTGAAGAACTTCACTCATCCTGAGAAACAAAGGGAAGTGGATCAGGGTGCACTGGACAGAAATAAAGGAAGAAGACTTCTGTGTCAGAAACTCATGGAGCTGAACCCGAGCAGTCAGCAGATCGTCATTCCGCAAGAAACATTTCCGAGCTCACGATCAATAAAGCATAATAACTTTTCAACCACAGTGAAGTGCTTAGAGACTCGTAAAAAGCACCCGGAGTCGTTCTGCTGCATTATTACAGTCTACATAACACGACAGCAGAGAGGAAAATTACTAACAAGAGCCAGGAGCTCCATCTGAGTTCCACAACGTCCAGTTCTCCTCGTCCTACAGCGTTCCTTATTTCATTCTTAGACTGCTCATGTGTGAAACCTGAACCTGCAAATGCATGAACATCCTTTATTGTGCTTTTCTTGCAACTTCCATGAACACACACACACACACACACACACACACACACACACACACACACACACACACACACAGACACACAGACACACAAGCACACAAGCACACACTGCACTTCACCTCTGGTGTTTCCGAGGACGTGTCAGTGTGAAAGCTCGGGCCGAGCTGCAGTCGAGTTTCAGTAAGATGAGCTTCCTGAGCTCTACAGTTTCAGAGCTCTACAGGATTGTATTTCTTTTGTTCCTGCTACTTTTGCTGCAATGGGCACTTTTTTATCCGTTTTAGCTTCCTCTGCTCTTCCGGAGAGAGCGATAGCACTCATTTTTCTTCCCTTTTCATGGACTTGAAGGCTGTCTGCTGGTTTTTTTCTGACTTGGCAGATATGCTTTAAAAAAACTCATCGCTGATTAGCGAATAAAGATCCGACATTCGGCTTTTGCTGTTTTTTCTTCGTCTCCAATTCTGTCGTTTTGTATGTATAAAACACTGACATACCTAATCTGTCTATTCTGTAACAAAAGAAAGGCAAAAGGAGAGAGGAGCGATGCACACTGCCATTCAGACGAGGAAGAACAGTGAGCAGTAACAAGCTCGTATAAAACCGCAAAGTATTTTCAGAGCGATAAATGTCTTCAGTTTTTTTAGTTCTGGCCTTGAGTAAAGATGGAGCTGTGAAGTTTGTTTTGCTTTCATCATATAAAGAACTTTCTTTCTGCTTCTCCCGTTAGGGGACGCCACAGCGGGCCATCCTCATATTTGATTTGGCACATGTTTTTATGCTGGATGCCCTTCCTAACGCAACCCTCCCCATTTATCCGGGCTTGGGACCGGCACTAAGGCTTGTACAACCCTAATGGCTGGGGTTGGAACCTTTGCTTTCATCATATATCAGAACTTATTTCTCCAACAAGATTTTATTGTTCTTCACCGTTGAAATACAGTGTTGTTCTAATGGCTGAGAGGAACATATCTGAGAGGCTGAGAGGCTGAGAGGAGCATAATCCCGGACCCAACCCTGTCTGTATCTGACCCGACCCTCTTTGTATCTGACCCAACCCTGTCTGTATCTGACCCGACCCTCTCTGTATCTGACCCGACCCTGTCTGTATCTGACCCGACCCTCTCTGTATCTGACCCGACCCTGTCTGTATCTGACCCGACCCTCTCTGTATCTGACCCGACCCTGTCTGTATCTGACCCGACCCTCTCTGTATCTGACCCAACCCTGTCTGTATTTGACCCAACCCTGTCTGTATCTGACCCAACCCTGTCTGTATCTGACCCAACCCTCTCTGTATCTGACCCAACCCTATACGGATCTAAACCAGCCCTCTCCCTATCTGATCCAGCCCTATCCGTATCCGAGTCCCTGGTTCTGTAACAAATGGAGAAAAGAGTTCCTGAATATTGATGATTAAAATTATAATTTTGCATTGAAAATGCAGGCTACAGGCAATATTTAAAGAACCCACAGGAAGTGATGTCACAGTCAAAGTGAAGCATTTTAAAGAGAATGAATTACAAACAGGGCATGCTGTTAACAATCTTTACTTTATATTATTAACACTTTGTTCTAAAATATCCAATGACAAGAACTTTTAGTGACACAGAGAGAAAATAACCAACAAATAAGAAACATTATGATGAAATTGTGATTGGAGGAAACTGGAGAACCTGGAGAAAATGCACCTAATAATCTCTGCTTGATAATATAATATGATATAATATAATATAATATAATATAATATAATATAATATAATATAATATATTATAATAATATAATATAATATTAAATCATATTATATTATATTATATTGTGTATAATGAAACCAGTCAGTATTTTCGAGCTGTGGGTTTTAACAGTAAGAGATTAGCATCGTTCTGTCAGAGGAGAATAAAACGAGATGAAAAGCCTCCATCTGTCTGAGAGGAAGAAGCAGCTGAGCTCTGTGTGTGTGTGTGTGTGTGTGTGTGTGTGTGTAAGAGAGCTTGGCTAAGTGTGTATGAAGGCCTAAGTAAGATTACTGAACTTTAAATGTATGAGGAAAGTGAATCTGATGCATGTTCCTTAAGGATTTTCTGCACATTGAAGGTTTGAAGTTTGCAGTAAAAGAAAACCTCCTCAATCCGAAACCTGAAATCTTCAACCTGCTGCTTTTTCACTGAGAAATATCAAGTAAAATAAATGTTTTACATTGTTGTCATCTTCTTAGTTTTGTATCACTCACTTAATTCTCCTGCTTCACAACTCCAGAAGGTGAATTAGGTAATAAAAAAAACACTGACAGGAAGTGATGTCATTAATGTTTCTGCTACAGGTTTTAACTCATAATTATTCCATTAATCAATCAACATGAAGGCATCTGTGTTTTACTCCCACACTTCTGCTCACAAGCTATATTCAGAGATAAACCTTCTTTCGGTTTCTCCCATTAGGGGGCGCCACAGCGGATCATCCGCATGTTTGATTTGGCACATGTTTTTACGCTGGATGCCCTTCCTAACACAACCCTCCACGTTTATCCGTGCTTGGACCGGCACTAAGAGTGGCTGGGGTTGGTTCCCTGACCGGGGATCAAACCCGGGCCGCAGCGGTGAGAGCGCCGCATCCTAACCACTAGACCACCAGGGACCCCTATATTCAGAGATAAAACTGTACTTAAATCCACTTTCAGTTTATTTGGGCATCAGGCAAAAAATAATATAAAAACAACATCATAACGACATCTTTATTATACGCTGACACCAGCGAGAGAAATACACTCGCGTTCACAGCAGTTTAAAATACTTAAAAAAATAATAATAATAATTTGAAAAAATCTTTTATTTCTAAAATGTATTTAAAAAACTCTGTTTTTTTTATATGATCTCATGTAGAATTAATCTGAAAAACTGCCAATTTAATTATAAAAAAGTAATATTATATAAAATATTAAATATCTCGTGCAATACATCATGGTTATTGGGTGAGTGAACACATTTAATAAACAGGAACACATTTTTATTGTGAAGGACAAATAAATAAATAATTAATTAAATACTCAATAAATAACAGGATATGGCGCTGTAAATAATAATTCAAAAAATAATAACAGACAAATATAATAATAAGAATAATAATAATAATAACAACCCTTTCAGGTTTAGACCAGGATTTATCTCATATTATTAACTCTTTTTCTCCTGTGTGATGTAAAATGTGTATAAATCTCGAGCAAACAGACTCCCAGATCGTCCTGGTGCTTTTTCTTCTCGGCTTCAAATTGCTGCTCAGCAGGAGAGGAGGATTCGTTCCAACACGCACCCTGAAATCTCTCTATTACAGATTAAAATAGCAAAGATCTTTTTAACATAATGGAGAAATCTACAGGTACAATGTGCTAAAAACCACGTTTTCATTCATTATTTATTTTTTACAAAAAAAAAAAAAAAAGAGGATTTTCACTGATCTCAGCGAGAAACTCGGCTCTGGATCTCTCACAAACACAATAAACCACCTGACTCGCTTCCTGAAGTTAAGAATCCTTTATATTTACGGTTCTAATTTTGAAAGCTGGATGTGGAATTCACTAATTCTTTAAATCCAGTTGATCTCTCAGTTTGTGAAGCTCTACCTGAGTGGGTTGGTTCCACAGAGATGTTGACTTTCGGTAGATGATCCATCGGTAGGTGTGTCACTGAAACTGTCTTGACAACACACACATGAAGACATCATTATTCCTCAGCTGTACCTACAGAGCTGGTTAAAACCCTGAGCTCACCTGAGTCTCGGTGTGAACACCTGATATTCCAACCGATATTCCACTTGATATTCCACCCGATATTCCAACCAATATTCCACCCGATTTTCCAACCGATATTCCACCGATATTCCACCCAATATTCCACCCGATATTCCAACCGATATTCCACCCGATATTCCATCCACCCGATATTCCACCCGATATTCCACCCGATATTGCACCGATATTCCACCCGATATTCCAACCAATATTCCACCCGATATTCCACCCGATATTCCACCCGATATTCCAACCGATATTCCACCCGATATTCCAACCAATATTCCACCCGATATTCCACCCGATTTTCCAACCGATATTCCACCGATATTCCACCCGATATTCCACCCGATATTCCAACCGATATTCCACCCGATATTCCACCCGATATTCCACCCGATATTCCAACCGATATTCCACCCGATATTCCACCCGATATTCCAACCGATATTCCACCTGATATTCCACCTGATATTCCACCTGATATTCCACCTGCTTGTGACTGTAACTCCTGTAAGATCTCTGGTGAACTTTCCTGCATTACAAGATGTTTTAGTTTTTCCATCATTTCAGTTTAGATTTTATATGTACAGGATTTAACATATTTATGTACATTTATCCCATTGATACTCTGAGCAGGTGATGTAAGGGCCTTGCCTAAGGGCCCAGCAATGATAACTCAGTGGAGTTGGGATTTGAACTCATGACCTTCAGGCCTCCACTTCACCCAATTAGAGTCTACATTTTTTATACTTCTGTAAATGTGTAAATGAATAGAGTCTGAAATAAACCCTCAGGATGTGGATGATTTTATACGAACAGATATAAATATTAAGTCCAGCTGTAACTCCGCCCACAAACAGAAATCTTTACAGCTCTTTATAAAAGACACTTTTTATTTACAAATAATTGTGAAAAAAGCATTGAAGAGGAAGAAAGTGACCTGATTTGACCCCTGGCATGTTTAATTGTCTGCACTTTCACTGAAGTGTCTCTTCACAACTTTTATCTGATTTTCACTACTTTTATTAAAGGACTATTTTGCGCTGGTTCTCCTCCTGTTCACCCTCGTGACCCGTCTCTCCTACACACGTTAAATATAATTTTTGGAAAATGTCTGCTGTTGAACTTTCTCCTGGATGGAGTGGATGAAGTGCTGCAGTGTTGAGCCTCATCTCCTCTCAGAGATCCTCGTTTCCAAACGCCAACAGAAAATCTACATATTTATGATCGAATGTCAGCGTGATGGTAAACTCCTCCCACACACGTCCGAGGATGGAGTGATGACCTTCTTCACCCAGCTCTCAGAGCTGATAAACTGATAGAAATGAAGCGGAGCACTGATTAAGTTTTCATTTATGCACCGTGTGTGTGAACGTGATGAACCGCTGCAGGTCGCTGTGTGTTGAAGTGTTGAACATTAATTTCTCTCCCATGGACCAAAACTCAATCTTACACATGTTTACTTTCTGATGGAAAAGAGCCAAATGAAGGTTCACTACACACCATAAATCATCTCTAGAACGTTCTTCAGAGAAAAGTTTAATCTTAAGGAGAACGTAAGTGGTGCCAGCTGATGTCATTTTTTTAAGTCAGTCAGCTATACAGCAGTAACACAACAAGAACTTCAGTTAGACAAACATCATCTGACTGGGAAACATCTTCATCTGTCACACTAATTAACATAACGAGCTGCTAATTTACACCTTAAATGTAAAATCAGAGATGAATGCAGAGACACGAGGTGGAGGAGATAAAGGAGATAGAGGAGATGGAAAAGATGAAGGAAATGGAAGAGATTGTTGAAATAAAGGAGATAGAGTAGCTGAAGAAGATGGGGAGATGGAGGAGGTGGAGGAACTGGAGGAGATGGAGGAGGAAGTGGAGGAGGTAATGGAAATGGAGAAACTGGCTAAGATGGAGGAGGTGGAGGAACTGGAGGAGATGGAGGAAGTAGAGGAGATGGAGTAGGTAGAGTAGGTGGAGGAAGTTGGGGAAGTGGAGGAGATGAAGGAAGTGGAGGAACTGGAAGATGGAGGAGGTGGAGGAGATGGAGGAGGTAAAGAAGATGAAGGAGATGAGGGAGGTGGAGGAGATGGGGGAGGTGGAGAAGATGGGGGAGGTGGAGGAGATGGAGGAGGTGGAGAAGATGGGGAGGTGGAGAAGATGGGGGAGGTGGAGGAGATGGAGGAGGTGGAGGAGATGGGGGAGGTGGAGGAGATGGGGGAGGTGGAGTAGATGTGGGAGATGGAGGAGATGAAGGAGGTGGAGGAGATGGAGGAGGTGGAGGAGATGGAGGAGGTGGAGGAGATGGGGGAGGTGGAGGAGATGGAGGAGGTGGAGAAGATGGGGGAGGTGGAGTAGATGTGGGAGGTGGAGGAGATGGAGGAGATGGAGGAGGTGGAGGAGATGGGGGAGGTGGAGGAGATGGAGGAGGTGGAGAAGATGGGGGAGGTGGAGGAGGTGGAGGAGATGGAGGAGGTGGAGGAGATGGGGGAGGTGGAGGAGATGGAGGCGGTGGAGGAGATGGGGGAGGTGGAGGAGATGGGGGAGGTGGAGGAGGTGGAGGAGATGGGGGAGGTGGAGTAGATGTGGGAGATGGAGGAGATGAAGGAGGTGGAGGAGATGGAGGAGGTGGAGGAGATGGAGGAGGTGGAGGAGATTTGTTGGTAAATTGTTGGAAAAAAATCATATTGTCACTACGGATTGAGAGGTTAATTAGCATTAAATTGATTGAATAAATTAAAGCTCAGTTGTTGATTCACCAATTTTACACATTTTTTTGTTTTAAATGAAAATCTTAACATATACATTTATCATTATATTCTAATGTTTATTATTATTATTATTATTATTATTATTATTATTATAGGGGCCACTCCCTCTGAACCAACCAACAGCTGATGATGTCATAGTGGGTGTTACCACAACCAATCAATCAGCTTTTCTTTCTTTCTGTTCTCACTGACGGAATGTTGGAGAATTTTAATTTACATTGACGATGTCATCAGCATTTGTCCAATCAGCAGCCTCACTTTAACTTTTCTGTAATGACTATTTTCCTTCTCTTTCACATTTTGTCTTTTTTCCACGTCTGTCTCTTTTAATCCGTCACGTTCAGCGGCGGTGAGTGTGAGCTGTTGCGCATGTCGATATAGAAATGTGAAATATTTGCGTCATTAGCGTTGTGTAGTTCATTACAGCGTGATTTGCAGGTGTGTAGCTGGAGATAAGCAGCTCGGTGGTCTGAGAGAAACTCGAATCACACAGAAGAAAGAACGCAGGGAGAAAAGTCCACAACATGTTTACGGAAATAAAAGTAGAAGTTTTCTCAGAACGTTTGGAGACTCTTATTGATCCCAATGAGAATAGATTTCCAGAAAAGATCTCGACCTTTTTGTTAGCATGGCGGCGTAAAAACACACATCTCTGTGGAGTCGTAAAGAGAAAATCTAACGCTCATTAAATACGCAGTGATGCACAGATCACGCTCACGGACACGAGGCTGTGAGAGACTCAACGCCGGGGCTGATGGGAAACGAACTTGGATGTGGGCGAACGACGGCTTCACATTATCCTCAGTAATGGAGGCTCGTGGGCTGCTAATGGCACATTATTCATCTGACCTTTGACCTTTGACCTGCAGAGAGGAAATGTTAGCAAAGCCATTTGGAGCATTCGAGCTTCGATTCTGGTTTTCACCTCGAGGGAGAATCAGTCTGGGAAAAAAAGGGTTTGCAGTTAAAGCTGTGATTGTTCCTCGTTTGATGATCACTCAGAATGACATTAATAATACATGATGATGTCATTTCCTGTAGCGCCCCCTATAGTTTAATTAAATCCATTAGGAAAGAGTTTTAATAAACACAAATCTGATGTGAATATGAGGAAGTGTAGATCTGAAGGAATTCAAGCTGATCTGAGGATCATCAGCTGCTTACAGCTGGACTGAGGTTTCCTTAGTAGCAGATATGGAAGTGAGATGAAGCTTTAAGAACCCAGGAAATGACTGCATACAAACATGAGAACCGTATTCGAGATGTTAGAACCACTCTGGGGGTTTCAGCGCTGCTCCGAGGAGAGAGAAGAAAATAATCATCAAAATAAATCAGAAGATGTGAGTCATTAAAACACCGGCGGAGTTTAGAGCTCAGTGCTATGATTAGCTCTGTGTGTGCAGCAGGTCTCTCACACACACACACACACACACACACACACACACACACACACACACTCACACGCACGCACGAACGCACGCATGCTCGCACACACACACTTGCACGCATGCACGCACGCACGCACGCACGCACGCACACACACACATACACTCTCACACGCACGCACGCACGCAGACACACACATACACTCTCACACGCACGCACACGCACGCACGCACACACACACACACAATGTTATCAAATGTTATTGATGCAGTAACAAAATTTGGATAAAAACTCCTCAGTGGCTTCAAACCTGCAGCTCGTGTTAGTGAGTCTCTCAGTCTCTCTGACGGAACATCATCTCCTGTCTGTCTCCAGTGTTCCTCATTCCTCTGATTTAATCACAGTGCAGGGGAAAATAAAATGTTCCTTACAGTGACAGCCAGAAGATACACACACTCAACATCTACTGCAGAAAAACATCTCACATTCAACATCTACAGCAGAAAAACATCTCACACTCAACATCTACAGCAGAAAAACATCTCACACTCAACATCTACTGCAGAAAAACATCTCACAATCAACATCTACTGCAGAAAAACATCTCACAATCAACATCTACTGCAGAAAAACATCTCACACTCAACATCTACAGCAGAAAAACATCTCACAATCAACATCTACTGCAGAAAAACATCTCACACTCAACATCTACTGCAGAAAAACATCTCACAATCAACATCTACTGCAGAAAAACATCTCACACTCAACATCTACAGCAGAAAAACATCTCACACTCAACATCTACTGCAGAAAAACATCTCACAATCAACATCTACTGCAGAAAAACATCTCACACTCAACATCTACAGCAGAAAAACATCTCACAATCAACATCTACTGCAGAAAAACATCTCACAATCAACATCTACTGCAGAAAAACATCTCACAATCAACATCTACTGCAGAAAAACATCTCACATTCAACATCTACTGCAGAAAAACATCTCACACTCAACATCTACTGCAGAAAAACATCCCACAATCAACATCTACTGCAGAAAAACATCTCACAATCAACATCTACTGCAGAAAAACATCTCACAATCAACATCTACAGCAGAAAAACATCTCACAATCAACATCTACAGCAGAAAAACATCCCACAATCAACATCTACTGCAGAAAAACATCTCACACTCAACATCTACAGCAGAAAAACATCTCACAATCAACATCTACTGCAGAAAAACATCTCACAATCAACATCTACAGCAGAAAAACATCTCACACTCAACATCTACAGCAGAAAAACATCTCACACTCAACATCTACTGCAGAAAAACATCTCACAATCAACATCTACTGCAGAAAAACATCTCACACTCAACATCTACAGCAGAAAAACATCTCACAATCAACATCTACTGCAGAAAAACATCTCACAATCAACATCTACTGCAGAAAAACATCTCACACTCAACATCTACAGCAGAAAAACATCTCACAATCAACATCTACTGCAGAAAAACATCCCACAATCAACATCTACTGCAGAAAAACATCCCACAATCAACATCTACTGCAGAAAAACATCCCACAATCAACATCTACTGCAGAAAAACATCCCACAATCAACATCTACTGCAGAAAAACATCTCACACTCAACATCTACAGCAGAAAAACATCCCACAATCAACATCTACTGCAGAAAAACATCTCACAATCAACATCTACAGCAGAAAAACATCTCACACTCAACATCTACAGCAGAAAAACATCCCACAATCAACATCTACTGCAGAAAAACATCTCACACTCAACATCTACTGCAGAAAAACATCTCACACTCAACATCTACAGCAGAAAAACATCTCACAATCAACATCTACTGCAGAAAAACATCTCACACTCAACATCTACTGCAGAAAAACATCCCACAATCAACATCTACTGCAGAAAAACATCTCACACTCAACATCTACTGCAGAAAAACATCTCACAATCAACATCTACTGCAGAAAAACATCTCACACTCAACATCTACTGCAGAAAAACATCTCACACTCAACATCTACTGCAGAAAAACATCTCACAATCAACATCTACTGCAGAAAAACATCTCACATTCAACATCTACTGCAGAAAAACATCTCACACTCAACATCTACAGCATAAAAACATCTCACACTCAACATCTACAGCAGAAAAACATCTCACAATCAACATCTACTGCAGAAAAACATCTCACACTCAACATCTACTGCAGAAAAACATCTCACACTCAACATCTACAGCAGAAAAACATCTCACAATCAACATCTACTGCAGAAAAACATCCCACAATCAACATCTACTGCAGAAAAACATCTCACACTCAACATCTACTGCAGAAAAACATCTCACAATCAACATCTACTGCAGAAAAACATCTCACACTCAACATCTACTGCAGAAAAACATCTCACACTCAACATCTACTGCAGAAAAACATCTCACAATCAACATCTACTGCAGAAAAACATCTCACACTCAACATCTACAGCAGAAAAACATCTCACACTCAACATCTACTGCAGAAAAACATCTCACATTCAACATCTACTGCAGAAAAACATCTCACACTCAACATCTACAGCAGAAAAACATCTCACAATCAACATCTACAGCAGAAAAACATCTCACACTCAACATCTACAGCAGAAAAACATCTCACACTCAACATCTACAGCAGAAAAACATCTCACACTCAACATCTACTGCAGAAAAACATCTCACAATCAACATCTACAGCAGAAAAACATCTCACACTCAACATCTACTGCAGAAAAACATCTCACAATCAACATCTACTGCAGAAAAACATCTCACAATCAACATCTACAGCAGAAAAACATCTCACACTCAACATCTACAGCAGAAAAACATCTCACACTCAACATCTACTGCAGAAAAACATCTCACACTCAACATCTACTGCAGAAAAACATCTCACACTCAACATCTACAGCAGAAAAACATCTCACACTCAACATCTACAGCAGAAAAACATCTCACACTCAACATCTACAGCAGAAAAACATCTCACACTCAACATCTACAGCAGAAAAACATCTCACACTCAACATCTACAGCAGAAAAACATCTCACACTCAACATCTACTGCAGAAAAACATCTCACATTCAACATCTACAGCAGAAAAACATCTCACACTCAACATCTACAGCAGAAAAACATCTCACACTCAACATCTACTGCAGAAAAACATCTCACACTCAACATCTACTGCAGAAAAACATCTCACACTCAACATCTACAGCAGAAAAACATCCCACACTTTCAATTTATAAATTCCTATGGAGTTAATGAAAAAGTGTTTTAGATGAACATGA
>JBCEWE010000446.1:168248-170748 GCA_039877035.1 Silurus lanzhouensis
GTAATGGCGAGTCGAGGCGAGAGCAAGACGAGTTTCTCAAAGTGGAAATATGATCATTATTTCACTTTAGTTGAGCATAAAGACAAAAACTTTTAAGTCAAATGTAAGCTGTGTCTTTCTGGTTCGAAGCTCGAATCTACTGCGATAAACAGCAACTCCAATCTGTTGAAGCTCCTCCAGGACCTCCATGCCTGAGGAGCTAGAAGCTAGAAGCTAACCCGGTGTTCTGTTCTACATTGTTGATAGTTTTCATACTTCAGCTGTGAAAGGAACATGTTTAAGAGCTCAACACAACAGCAGAAGCCACTTTAGTGTTTGATTATGAATTTATTATTCAGCTTGTTTTGTTCTTTATTTCAGAAATAAATTAGGACCATTATTAGGAACATCACCCACTCAGAACATTGTCTGTACACCCACCTACACTTAGGCTAGTGTTAAAAACACCTCTCCACATTATTCCCCCAAAAGACCAGATCAGAGCACAGCTCCTCTTGCTACATGCTAATGTTTATCTATCTATCTATCTATCTATCTATCTATCTATCTATCTATCTATCTATCTATCTATCTATCTATCTATCTATCTATCTATCTATCTATCTATCATCTATCTATCTATCTATCTATCTGATTATTATGGGCAGTCAGCTTGTAATGTCTGCGTGTGTGTGTGTGTGTGTGTGTGTGTGTGTGTGTGTGTGTGTGTGTGTGGTGTGTGTGTGTGCATTTGATTCGTCACTCGTCCTTCACACTTATGTCCGAATCCTGGAGTAATGAGACCTGACAGTCTTAAGACAGTGTCTCCAAATAAATGTGTGTGTGTGTGTGTGTGTGTGTGTGTGTGTGTGTGGTGGTCACCCAATAAACAAGCATTAATGAATGTGCTCCCATGATCCTTTGCTTCCTTTCAATTTGCCCCCATTAACATCCTGAGTGTCAGAGACGTGACATAATTACAAACGTCTGGGATGTTTTTGTTTGGCTCGACCGTATCCATGACGACGGCGGCCTGATTAATGACCATAAATAGAAATGATTTATTAATAACTAAAAGAACTAGAACCTGATAACTAAACCTGTGGGTGTGTTTACATAAATCTGGCAACAAAACACAACTCAACTTAACACCGCCCAACTCAACACAACTCAACTCAACACAATTTAACAAAACACGACTCAACACAGCTAAACACATCTCAACACAACACAACTTGTAAGACACTATAAAATATTGCAGTGTGAACTTGGAGCTGATTGATGTTTAATAGAACACTCTAGCTATAATAGCTTCATGCTTTTTTTTTCACTTGACAAAGTTTAATTTAGAAGTCAAAAGGCTCTGGGAACATCACAGTAGTGCACTTGGTGAAGTGTATTATCAGTAGTGCACTTGGTGAAGTGTATTATCAGTAGTGCACTAGGTGAAGTGTATTATCAGTAGTGCACTTGGTGAAGTGTATTATCAGTAGTGCACTAGGTGAAGTGTATTATCAGTAGTGCACTTGGTGAAGTGTATTATCAGTAGTGCACTAGGTGAAGTGTATTATCAGTAGTGCACTTGGTGAAGTGTATTATCAGTAGTGCACTTGGTGAAGTGTATTATCAGTAGTGCACTAGGTGAAGTGTATTATCAGTAGTTCACTTGGTGAAGTGTATTATCAGTAGTGCACTGGTGAAGTGTATTATCAGTAGTGCACTTGGTGAAGTGTATTATCAGTAGTGCACTAGGTGAAGTGTATTATCAGTAGTGCACTTGGTGAAGTGTATTATCAGTAGTGCACTAGGTGAAGTGTATTATCAGTAGTGCACTTGGTGAAGTGTATTATCAGTAGTGCACTTGGTGAAGTGTATTATCAGTAGTGCACTTGGTGAAGTGTATTATTGTATGTTGTTTTTTATTTTGTTTTTGTATTGTGTTTTTTTTGTGGTTTTTTCAGTAGTGCACTTGGTGAAGTGTATTATCAGTAGTGCACTAGGTGAAGTGTATTATCAGTAGTGCACTTGGTGAAGTGTATTATCAGTAGTGCACTTGGTGAATGTTTTCAGTATGACTGGTGAAGTGTATTATCAGTAGTGCACTTGGTGAAGTGTATTATCAGTAGTGCACTTGAAGTGTATTATCAGTAGTGCACTGGTGAAGTGTATTATCAGTAGTGCACTGGTGAAGTGTATTATCAGTAGTGATAGGTGAGTGTATTATCAGTAGTGCACTTGGTGAAGTGTATTATCAGTAGTGCACTAGGTGCAAGTGTATTATCAGTAGTGCACTGGTGAAGTGTATTATCAGTAGTGTGTAATCTATAGGTGAAGTGTATTATCAGTAGTGCACTTGGTGAAGTGTATTTAGTCAGGTATTTGTAGGCACTTGGTGAAGTGTATTATCATAGTGCACTTGGTGAGTGTATTTCAGTAGTGATGGTGAAGTGTATTATCAGTAGTGCACTTGGTGAAGTGTATTATCAGTAGTGTTCACTTGGTGAAGTGTATTGTAGTGTGC
>JBCEWE010000446.1:175748-188248 GCA_039877035.1 Silurus lanzhouensis
TTCAGTGAGTTTCTGGGAATCACGTAAGAGATTGATTTCATTAGTGTTTTATTGCTAAATGAGTCTGTGTGATGTGTCTGGATTTCTCGCTGAGCAGAAGAAAACTTTCTGAGGGACAAACGCAGGAACACAGAAACTTCATCCGGAAAAAAACTCAACACAAAGTTCATCTTTAGATTGATTTTTATATCAGTGTTTAATGTCCCAAAGTCCAATTCAGACCCACAGCAGACACAATCACACACAGACACCAACAACAAACAGATCTGTCCATCCGTCTCTCTCATCATCCCTCAGTCATCCGTCTCTCACTCATCCGTCTCTCTCTTCATCCCTCACTCATCCGTCTCTCACTCATCCGTCTCTCTCTCTTCATCCCTCACTCATCCGTCTCTCACTCATCCGTCTCTCTCTTCATCCCTCACTCATCCGTCTCTCATTTATCCATCTCTCTCTTCATCCCTCACTCATCCGTCTCTCACTCATCCGTCTCTCTCTTCATCCCTCACTCATCCGTCTCTCACTCATCCGTCTCTCTCTTCATCCCTCACTCATCTGTCTCTCTCTTCATCCCTCACTCATCCGTCTCTCACTCATCTGTCTCTCTCTTCATACCTCACTCATCCGTCTCTCACTCATCCGTCTCTCTCTTCATCCTTCACTCATCCGTCTCTCACTCATCCGTCTCTCTCTTCATCCCTCACTCATCCGTCTCTCTCTTCATCCCTCACTCATCCGTCTCTCTCTTCATCCCTCACTCATCTGTCTCTCTCTTCATCCCTCACTCATCCGTCTCTCTCGTCATCCCTCACTCATCCGTCTCTCTCTTCATTCCCCACTCACCCGTCTCTCTTTTCATCCCTCACTCATCCGTCTCTCTCTGAGTGTGAGTGTAGAGGAGTGTGTGTGTGTGTGTGTGATAGAGAAGTGTGTGTGTGTATGTGTAAATGAGTTTGTGTGTGTGTGTGTGTGTGTGTGTGAGTGTAGAAAAATGTGTGTGTATGTGTAGTTGAGTTTGTGTGTGTGTGTGTGTGTGTGTGTGTATGAGTTTAGAGAGGTGTGTGTGTGTGTGTGTGTGTGTGTGTGTGTGTGTGTGTGTGTGTGTGTGTGTGTGACTGAGTGTAGGAGTGTGTGTGTGTATGTGTAGATGAGTTTGTGTGTGTGAGTGTAAAGGAGTGTCTGTGTTTATTAGCTTGTGTGTGTGTGTGTGTGTGTGTGTGTGTGTGTGTGTGTGTGTGTGTGTATGGTAGATGAGTTTGTGTGTGTGTGTGTGTGTGAGTGTAGAGGAGTGTTTGTGTACGCGTAGATGAGTTTGTGTGTGTGTGTGTGTGTGAGTTTGTGTGTGTGTGTGTGTGTGTTTGTAGAAGAATGTGTGTGTGTGTGTGTGTGTGTGTGTGTGTATGTGTGTGTTTGTAGAGGAATGTGTGTGTGTGTGTGTGTGTGTGTGTGTGTGTGTGTGTGTGTGAGTGTGTGTTTGTAGAGGAATGTGTGTGTGTGTGTGTGTGTGTGTGTGTGTGTGTGTGTGTGTGTGTGTGTGTGTGTGTGAGTGTGTGTGTGTGTTTGTAGAGGAATGTGTGTGTGAGTGTAGAGGAGTGTGTGTGTGTGTGTGTGTGTGTGTGTGTGTGTGTGTGTGTAGAAGAGTGTGTGTGTGTGTGTGTGTGTGTGTGTGTGTGTGTGTGTGTGTGTGTGTGTGTGTAGAAGTGTGTGTGTGTGTGTGTAGAGGAATGTGTGTGTGTGTGTGTGTGTGTGTGTGTGTGTAGAGGAATGTGTGTGTGTGTGTGTGTGTGTGTGTGTGTGTGTGTGTGTGTGTGTGTGTGTAGAGGAATGTGTGTGTGTGTGTGTGTGTGTGTGTGTGTGTGTGTGTGTGTGTGTGTGTAGAGGAATGTGTGTGTGTGTGTGAGTGTAGAGGTGTGTGTGTGTGTGTGTGTGTGTGTGTGTGTGTGTGTGTGTGTGTGTGTGTGAGTGTAGAGGAGTGTGTGTGTGTGTGTGTGTGTGTGTGTGTGTGTGTGTGTGTGAGAGAGAGAGTGTAAAGGAGTGAAAGAAATGGTTGTTAATGATGAGCTTACACTGCTTCTCCCTTCGCTTTTCCTGCTGAAATGTTATTTAATGTTCCTCCTTTTATTAATGATGAGGTAATAATTAAAGCTCTGTCTCGGTACATGTGAATCGTCTCCCCATGAAGAAAATCCCCTCAGCTGTAAGTCCACACTGATTAACCACGTAGTTTCTTTCTGGAGGATGTTTTTTATGGTTTTAAATTGAGGTCTGGATGAGCGTAACATGGTTTCTAAGTTCAGAACATCTTTGTTTCCTCTTTTTAAAGTTTCAACAAAGAGGAAGAAACAAGTAAGGGGACAAAATATAGACCGAAATCAGGCAGAGCCTCATGTAGCTTCCCGTATAGTTATTTTGGGGCAGGGGAATATGGCCATATACCGGAGCAGAAAAACAAAGTGGATCAAAATGCTGACGGTGATGCCATCAGAATGTTCTTCAGACTAATTAAATCAAGGATCTTGGTTGATGTTAATGTGTATAAGAGTGTGGGGGAGGTGAAGATGTTTGAGGTTGTGTGGTGTTGAAAAGAAACTTTGTGTTCTGTTCAGTTCTGTTTTGCACCATAACTGAAATAAAGCAAGTGCCTCCTCCAACCTTTAACTGTCAATACCTGATTTTATTTTTGTCTATTTAATATTTTCCTTATAAATTAAAAAATGTATCCATTTATTTAACTTACTGTTTGACCTGATACCATCCAGTATATACCATAATGTGTATCAAATAAAGGATTGTAAACGTCAAAACTCTCTCTCTCTCTCTCTCTCTCTATATATATATATATATATATATATATATATCTTGGACAAAAATGTAGATTGACAGTGTACAAATTGTTTCAGGACAAGACAGAAATGTGTTTTCTTTCTTTTGTACACACTGAATAAGCGAGTGCACACACAGACCGCCTGTTCAGATTCCACTGACATTCAACTGCTAAAAAACCTACAGGTTCAGAATCAGTCATCAGACTGAACTTAGGATTTAACAAGAGAGAGACATTTATTTTTTATTAAATTATTTTTTTACTTTTTTCAGTCCTTTATTTGATAATATATGATTTATTTATAAATTGTGTAAAATGTTAGATGGTTTCAGGTTGACTTGTTTGTTAAATAAATAGATAAATAAAAAATAAAAAAGATAAATAGTTAAAAGTTTAAGTTAAAGTAGAGACACTGTAAAATGTGACTCAAATAAAAGTAAAACTGCTCCCTTTAAACTTTTACTTGAGTAAAAATACAAAGGTTTTTGCCTTTAAATGTACTTAAGTATCCAAAGTACTGATTTATTATTACTATAATGTAAAGATTCTTTACTTAATCACCTCAGTTTCTGTGTAAAGACTCGAATGTGACTCTCAGCACACTGATCTATTAATAGAATGATATTAAAGACTCAAACACTGATTGATTTCTATTATAATCATCATGAACCACTTAAAAAAAAATAAACGTGTAAATGAGGTCACGTGTGTTGTGGTGAGTTCAAGTCTGAAGTTTCTTCATCATTTATTCCTCTCTAAATGTTCTGCTTGATGTTAAACTGATGCTGAACTGTATGTTGGTGATCAGTAGATTCACCGAGCGCCGATCAGAACACGTGTAAAACAGAGCATGCGCTCGATCCTGATTGGTGACTCGCTGCGTGTTTCACCAGTTACGTTTTTATCCTCATTAAAAAGAAACAACTGATTTCACTAAATGTAGTAAAACGTCAAATATTTGACTTTGAAATGAAGTAAAGTTCAGTAAAGTACAGATACCTAAGTACAGTAATGAATTATATTTACTTGAATACTGTCCAACGCTATGTATTACACAAGAACCTGCTTCAGTTTGTTAAAAATAACTGCAGCTTGGGAGAAGCTTCATCTTCCAGCTGGACAGTGATCTCAAACACAGGACCAAAGCAACAAAGTGGAGAAGAAGAAAAATGTGAATGTTCTACAGTGAATTTAAAAATCCAGATCTGCATCTGAGGATCTGTTCAAAATTACAACATACAACAAACATAACCCAACCAACCTGAGCAACATGGAGCAGGTCTGGAGGAAGAACGACTAAAAATCAACAGAACCACAACTCACTGCACCCCAGGACATCCATGCTAACAGCCTGATCACTACATCGCTAATTAGCTAAATCCTGTAACATTAAACTAATGTGCTCTGTGTGCTGGATAATGGAGCTTTAAACTTTATTTAATTACATACATCCACACACACAAACACACACACACACACACACACACAAACACACACACACAAATGTACAACCACTCAGTGCATTATGGCTAATGCACACTGAGAATACACACACTATAAACACGCTTCCATCAGATAAATAAGAAAACACTACATTTTTCTAAATTGAACAGAAAAGAGGAATCAGATTTCCCTGTGTGTTTGCGTGTGTGTGTGTGTGTGTGTGTGTGTGTGTGTGTGTGTGTGTGTGTGTGTGTGTGTGTGTGTGCATGTGTGTGTGTGTGTGTGTGTATTAGCCACAGAACACTGATAGACGGAAATGAGCAGAAATGGAAATATCTCATTTCCCTGACAAAATTAAATTTCTACAGCCTGAGGATGGAGTGATGCAGAGCCACACATTTATTTTTCCGTCATCTTAAACACGAATGCTCACCTCAAGGTCATGTCTCACACACACACACACACACACACACACACACACACACACACACACACACACACACACAGACATCCCTCCGATATAGACGTTCATCTCATGATAATTATTCACAAACACTGAAAACACGAATCAGACAGATATTGTTCATATTCCTGCTGAAGGAGAGAGAGAGAGAGAGAGAGAGAGAGAGAGAGAGAGAGCGATAAAGAGAGAGATAGATAAAGGAGTGGTGTTTCTTTCACTCCAGCAATAAAATGAAATCTGGGTGTAATATTGAAGCTCAGCAGTGCAGTGTGTAAATATCTGCATATATAATGTGCAGTAATGTAAATATAATATTCAATCTTTTTGTTTTGTAAAGCTGAACACACACACATACTCACACACACACACACACACACACACACACACACACCACACACACACACACACACACACACTCTCTAACCCTAACCCTAACCCTACTCTCTCTCTATTAATTTGTCCCTGTTTTATTGGAGGATTGTTTTATTCTGAACTTTATAACATCTAAAAATAATAAAGTAATAATAATAACTGTATAGATGTAGAGTAGGAGATGAAGTGTGTGTGTGTGTGTGTGTGTGTGTGTGTGTGTGTGTGTGTGTGTGTGTGTGTGTGTGTTTAAATAAACATCACGTCATTATCCTCCTCCTGCTCTTCATCATCACCATTATCATCCTCCTCCTGCTCCTCATCATCACCATCATCATCCTTCTCTTGCTTCTCCTCATCACCATCATCATCCTCCTCCTGCTCCTCATCATCACCATCATCATCCTTCTCTTGCTTTTCCTCATCACCATCATCATCCTCCTCCTGCTCCTCATCATCACCATCATCATTATCATTTTGTAGCTGTAAAACTGTAGGATTGTGTAGTTCTGCCTGTCAGTGCTCTTAGTGTGATACAGGACTACAATTCCCATCGTGCCCCGTGCAGACTCAACACTGGTGTCCCACAAGGCTCGGTACTTGGTCCCTCCTTTTTTCCCCTCTATACCGCCTACATTGATGAAGTCACATCCTCATATGGGTTTTCTTACTACTGCTATGCTGATGACACTCAACTCATTTTTTCTTTCCCTCCCTGAGATACCACAGCTTCTGCTCAGATCTCGGCATGCTTCACAGACATATCTTTATGGATGAGTGCTCATGAATTAAAACTCAACCTCAGCAAAACAGAACTGCTGGTCATCCCAGGTGATTTTATCTCCAGGTCAAGATCTCCGAATAACACTTCATGACTCGCTGCTCTCCCCTTCAGCCACTGCTCGTAACCTTGGGGTAACTATGGACAATCAACTGTCCTTCTTCCCACATGTCACTAATGTGGCTCGCTCCTGTCAATATCTTCTCTACAAGTTCCGAAGGATTCGAACCATTTTTTCCACACAGGCTGCCCAGGTGCTTGTTCAGGCGTGCACGTATCAGATTCAAAACACTGATTAAAAATGGACCAGCGGTGCATGGAGGTGAGGTGGTGGAATGGAGTTCCCCAAGAAGTCTCTGACTATCTTTAAGCGATGGTTGAAGACCTTCTTCTTCCTGAATCTCTTAAATTAGCCCGTTTCAAGATTGCTTTGAAAAAAGTTTGTAATCTCGTGTACCAGTGTAGATTTATTCATTGCTAAAGACTTAAATCACTTTTGTACGTTGCTCTGGACACGGACGTCTGCTACATCCTGACTGATAAATTTCATACATTTTCTCAGATTTTACAAATTCCTTAGTAGATGTGAGAATCTTGGAGATAAAGAGGAGGTTTAATATTGGACTGTAGTTGGACAGCTGACAGGGTGAAGGTCAGGTTTCCTAATTAGGTTGTTGAAAACTGCAGTTTAAAGGATTTAGGTACAAAACCAGTGCTGATGGAAGAGTTTATTATTTTTAGAACAGGTTTAATTACTTGAACCTGTTGATGCTTTTGTATTGCCAAAGCATTAAGAACAACACAGGAAATTATATAGAACATCTAAAGAACATATACAGCAAAAACAAATAAACACAAAAAAAGTCAAGTGATAAATACTGAAATTAAACTTTAAAAACAGTATCTACATGTGTAATAGATAAACGGGTTGTGGATGTGATGCTTATTGGTTGGGTGTGTCTTGGTGATGGTAATGGTTATTGTGATGGGAATGGTGATAGAAATAGTGATGTTGATGGTAATAGTAATTGTGATGGTAATGGTTATGGTGATGGTATTGGTGATTGAAATGGTGATCCTGATGGTAATGGTAAAATAATGTGATGGTAATGCTGATAGTGATGTTGACGGTGATGGTAATGGTAATAGTGATTTGTTGGTAATAGTAATTGTAATAGTGGTAGTGAAAGTATTGGTTATGGTGATGGTGACATTATTAGTAATGGTGATGGTAATAGTAATGGTGATGATAATGGTCATAGTAATGGTGATTGCAATGGTGATGCTGATGGTAATAATAATGGTGATGGTAATGGTGATGGTTATATTGATGGTGATGGTAATGGTGATGGTTATATTGATGGTAATAGTAATGATGATGGTAATAGTGATGGTAATAGTAATAGTAATGGTGAGTGTAATGGTAATGCTGATGGCAATAGTGATGGTAATAGTAATTGTGATATAATAATAATTGTGATGGTAATAGTAATGGTGATGGTGATAGTATTAGTAATGGTGATAGTAATGGTAATGTAATCGTGATGGTAATGGTGAAAGTAATGGTTTCGGTAATAGTGATGGTGATAGTAATGGTGATGGTAATAGTAATTGTGATGGTAATGGTAATAGTAATGTTGATGGTAATAGTAATGGTGATGGTAATGGTTATGGTAATAGTAATAGTGATGATAATAGTAGTGGTGATTGTAATAGTATTGATGATGGTAATAGTAATGGTGATGGTCAAGTCAAGTTTATTTGTATAGCGCTTTTCACAACAGACATTGTCTCAAAGCAGCTTTACAGAAATCAACAGTGAAGGTAAATGGTGTGTATTTATCCCTGATAAGCAGCCTTGGCGACTGTGGCAAGGAAAAACTTCCTTAGATGTAATGAAAGAAACCTTGAGAGGAACCCATCCTTATTTGGGTGACATCAAGAGTGTGATCATAAATCTTTCAACAATACAGAACACTGGACAGTGAGAACTAACATGAGTACTGGAGTATAAGATTACAAGTAATGTTCTTTCTACAGTCTTATACAGTCTTTATGGTTAGTAGCTCCTAGTTTTATGAGCTCAACATTTGTGATCATCACAGATACAGCAACAGCTTCTCCATGCCAGAGCCTTTCAACACTCCAGGAGGTCCAATGTCAAAACTCCACACATGTAGTGGGATCCAAATGGCACTGGTACGTCTCTAGATGGTTCAGGATATTTGCGAGTTAGGCATCTACTTCTTCAAAGGTCCATAATCTTCATGAGGTGGGACGTGACTGGAGCTGGCCAACCTCAGGATGCCTTGGGATGGGGAGAAAAAGGTGGTAATAGTAATGTTGATGTTAATAGTAATGGTGATGGTGATAGTAATGGTGTTGGTGATAGTAATTTTAATGGTAATGGTGATGGTGATGGTAATGGTGATGGTGATAGTAATGGTGTTGGTAATAGTAATAGTAATGGTGATTGTAATGGTAATGCTGATGGCAATAGTGATGGTATTAGTAATTGTGATATAATGATAATTGTGATGGTAATAGTAATGGTAATGGTAATGGTGATGATAATAGTAGTGGTGATGGTAATAATAATGGTGATGTTAATGGTGATGGTAATAGTAATGTTGATGGTAATAGTAATGGTGATTGTAATAGTTATTGTTTCAGTAATAGTAATTGTGATGGTAATAGTAATTGTGATGGTAATAGTATTTGTGATGGTAATAGTAATGGTGATGGTAATGGTGATGGTAATAGTAGTGGTGATGGTAATGGAGATGGTAATAGTAATGGTGATGGTGATAGTAATGGTGATGGTACTGGTGATGATAATAGTAGTGGTGATGGTAATAATCATGGTGATGTTAATGTTAATGGTGATGGTAATAGTAATGTTGATGGTAATAGTAATAATAATTGTAATAGTAATTGTTTCAGTAATAGTAGTGGTGATGGTAATGGTGATGATAATAGTAGTGGTGATGGTAATAATAATGGTGATGGTAATAGTAATGGTGATGGTAATAGTAAGGTTGATGATAATAGTAGTGGTGATGGTAATGGTGATGGTAATATTAATGGTGTTGGTGATAGTAATTGTGATGGTAATGGGGATGGTGATAGTAATGGTGATGGTGATAGTAATGGTGTTGGTAATAGTAATTGTGATGGTGATGGTAATAGTAATGGTGATGGTAATGGTGATGATAATAGTAATGGTGATGATAATAGTAGTGGTGATGGTAATAGTAATGGTGTTGGTGATAGTAATTGTGATGGTAATGGTGATGGTGATGTAATGGTGATGGTGATAGTAATGGTGATGGTAATGGTGATGATAACAGTAGTGGTGATGGTAATAGTAATGGTGTTGGTGATAGTAATTGTGATGGTAATGGTGATGGTGATGTAATGGTGATGGTGATAGTAATGGTGATGGTAATGGTGATGATAATAGTAGTGATGATGGTAATAATAATGGTGATGTTAATGTTAATGGTGATGGTAATAGTAATGTTGATGGTAATAGTAATGGTAATTGTAATAGTAATTGTTTCAATAATAGTAATTGTGATGGGAATAGTAATGGTGATGGTAATAGTAATGGTGATGGTAATGGTGATGGTAATGGTGATGATAATAGTAGTGGTGATGGTAATAATAATGGTGATGGTAATAGTAATGGTGATGGTAATGGTGATGGTATTAGTAATGGTGATGATAATAGTAGTGGTGATGGTAATGGTGATGGTATTAGTAATGGTGATGATAATAGTAGTGGTGATGGTAATGGTGATGGTAATAGTAATGGTGTTGGTTATAGTAATTGTGATGGTAATGGTGATGGTGATGTAATGGTGATGGTAATAGTAATGGTGTTGGTAATAGTATTTGTGATGGTGATGGTAATGGTAATGGTGATGGTTGACCCACAAGATATAGCAAGAAGCTACAAATCTTTCAGCTATATTTCTACATTTGCTTCTTTTCCAAGAATGAAGCAAAGTTTTTTACTTTCACTACAAGCATTAAATTGGTGAAATATTTGGTTATTTTGAGGTATGTTCTTATTTCGGGCATTCTTAGAGAAAGTGCAGCTCAGTTTCATTCCCATCTCCATCCAATGAAACCATCTCCATCATATGGAGCCATTTCCAGCTGCACAGAGTGTCTCCATTTAAAGAGGTATTACATCAGGCATCATGATGTTGTATAGATTAGTGTTTTGTAGTGTTGTGTTGTTTTATGTTGTGTAGTGTTGTGTTATTTTGTGAAGCTAAGTGTTGTAAAATCTTGCGTAGTTTAGTGTTGTGCTGTTATGTCTTGTGTATCTTAGTGTTGTATTGTTTAGTGTTGTGTAGCTTAGTGTTGTGTAGTTTAGTGTTGTGTAATGTGTAGTATAGTGTTGTGTGTTGTGTAGCTTAGTGTTATGTTGTTTAGTGTTGTCTAATGTTGTGTTGTTCATCTGTGTGTATAAATTTAAATAAATTACTCCACACTGCCTTCTGGAACACTGTAAACAGTTTAAGGAACCCAGCAGAGAAGTTCATCTAAATAATGTGAGCAGCTCGAGCAGATCCAGGAGAAGCACTTTCAGCTCAAGCAGCCAGAAATGATCCTGAAGCCTCTCTGCACTTGAGTCTTAACCTATTTTTCCTGAAGGACTCGAACCGTTACATCGACTGGTGGAACACAGCCAGAGGCGGAGGAGGGTGAGCTGCTGAGTCGAGAGCTGATGGGGTAGGCTCTACAGGATGTTCATGTCAGATGCTAAACAGGAGACACATTCTAAAAGTTGCTGAAGCCAGAAGAAGATGATAAAGCTCTACACACAAGACTCATATGAACTCACAGAGAGTGCTCTGCACCTCAAGAATTGTTTGCCCCAACATCCTCAAGGTTTAGACCATGTTTAGCGTGTGCCATTCAGACAGGAGATCATGGACACCATGCTGTGGGTGCAGGTGAGGATGCTCCAGGTGTCTAACGTAATTGTGTTTAATTATATTCAATTCAATTCATGTTTATTAGTAAAGCGCTTTTAACAATAACCATTGTTTCAGAGCAGCTTTACACAGATAATGTGGTGATAAAAATGAATAAGATGTTCTTCATAAGTGTAAGTTTATCCCTAATGAGCAAGCCGGTGGAGACTGTGATGAAGGAAAAACTCCCCGAAATGCATAAGGAAGAAACCTTGAGAGAAACCAGACTCTAGAGAGAACCTCATTCTCATCTGGATTGCACCTAATGTCCATTTATAGCAGATATATGATGTTGCAGTGATGATCAGAAGCAAACTGTAGTCCTGAGTCAGTGTAGCAGACTGTTGATATGAACTACAGTCCAAATCCATCCTCAAAGCTCCCGTTCTTACTGCAGAATTTCATGGAAACCACCCAAGGCATTGATGAGAAACCGTCACCAGCTGCACAGAGTGGCTTCCAAACGAAAAGAACATCATCCAGACAAAGTTTGAAGATCCGCGAAGGGGAAAGGAGCAGGAACAGTGGTCACTGGAACCTCAGGAGCATGTTTAACTCGACTGAGAGAGAGAGAGAGAGAGAGAGAGAGAGAGAGAGAGAGAGAGAGAGTGAGAGAGATTGACAGGAATAGAAGGATATGGATTATTATGTGTCTTTATTGTTGTATAAAAGTTAATGTCACTCTTTTTTTGTTCTCCGGCAAGACTCGCTATTCAGCATAGCCAAAAGGAAGAACCAGAAGGAAACACAGACATGAGGATCTCAAGGATAAGATTCGACCCACCACACCACCATCAACAAACCTGAGTGAACGTGTGAGAGTGAGGAGACGACAGCATCCAAATATCCCAGTTCACCAAACACTCCATATCCATGATCCCTCCAGATCTGCTCCTTTACCTCACAAACACCTACTGACTAAACACTCCACTAAATAAATATGTGTTCAGCCTCGACTTGAACACTGAGACTGTGTCTGAGTCCCCAACACTGATTGGAAGGTTAAGAAGAGAAACATCTGCCCCCTGCTGGAGTCTTTATTATTTGAGGTACCAACAAATAGCCTGCACCTTCTGATCCAAGTAGGCGTGGAGGATCATACTGGTACAGAACTTTACTCAGATACTGCGGCGTGAGAGCGTTAAGTGCTTTATACGTCAGTAGTAATATTTTATAATCAGTGTGAGATGTAATTGGGAGCAGTGTCGATGATTAAAACAGGGCTGATGTGATCATATTTTCTAGATCTAGCGAGGACTCTTGCTGCTGCATTCTGAACTAACTGAAGCTTATTTCTGCACTTACTCCAACACCCAGACAGTAAAGCGTTACAGTAGTCTAATCTAGATGTTACAAAAACATCTACTAGTTTTTCTGCATCCTGTAACGACATTATATTTCTAATTTTAGCAATATTTCTGAGGTGAAAGAAGGAGATCCTGGTGATATTATTCACGTGAGACTCAAAGGAAAGACTCGGGTCAATAATCACACCAAGGTCTTTGACAGCCGTACACACTGAAACAGAAACACCATCTAGAGATCCTACAGAATCAGAAAGTTTGCTTCTAGCTGCATGTGGTCCTAGTAAAAGTACTTCTGTCTTATTTGAGTTGAGCAGAAGAAAGT
>JBCEWE010000446.1:193248-200300 GCA_039877035.1 Silurus lanzhouensis
ATTCTATAATTATAAGTAATAATAAATAATAATGGAGAAGTCTTCAGAACAATATTACTCATCTCAGAGAGATTTTCTGGTCAAAACAAACCTCCCAGCCAATTAAAGTTAGAGACATACACATAACATCACAGATCACAGGTACGCTAATTAGGACAGGTACGCTAATCAGGACAGGTACGCTAATCAAGACAGGTATGCTAATCAGGACAGGTACGCTAATGAGGACAGATACGCTAATCAGATAGGGCAGTATAATTCTCCAACGTATTATTAGTAATAAGAACCTGTAGAATAACGAAAGAGCAAATTTATTTGAGATCAAATATTCTGTATACTGTGTGTACTGAGTATGTGTAGTGTGTGTGTGTGTACTGAGTGTGTGTAGTGTGTACACACACAGTATACACACTCAGTACACACACAGTATACACACTCAGTACACACACACTACACACACAGTACACACACAGTACACACACTCAGTACACACACACTACACACACTCAGTACACAGACACTACACACTCAGTACACACACTCAGTACACACAGTACACACACACTACACACACTCAGTACACACACACACTACACATACTCAGTACACACAGTATACACACTCAGTATACACACTCAGTACACACACACTACACACACTCAGTGCACACCCAGTACACACACAGTACACACACTCAGTACACACAGTACACACACACCACACACACTCAGTACACACACACTCAATACACACACACTACACACACTCAGTAAACACACACTACACACTCAGTACACACACTCAGTACACACACAGTATACACACTCAGTACACACACAGTATACACACTCAGTATACACACTTAGTACACACACACACACTACACATACTCAGTACACCCACAGTACACATACTCAGTACACACAGTACACACACTCAGTACACACACAAAACACACACTACACACACTCAGTAAACACACACTACACACTCAGTACACACACTCAGTACACACACAGTACACACACTCAGTACACACACACTACACATACACAGTACACACAGTATACACACTCAGTACACACACAGTATACACACTCAGTACACACACACACACTACACATACTCAGTACACCCACAGTACACATACTCAGTACACACAGTACACACACTCAGTATACACACTCAGTACACACACAAAACACACTACACACACTCAGTACACACACACACTACACACACTCAATACACACACTACACATACTCAGTACACCCACAGTATACACACTCAGTACACACACTCAGTACACACACAGTACACACACTCAGTACACACACACTACACATACACAGTACACACAGTATACACACAGTACACACACTCAGTATACACACTCAGTACACACACAAAACACACACTACACACACTCAGTACACACACACACTACACACACTCAATACACACACACTACACATACTCAGTACACCCACAGTATACACACTCAGTACACACACTCAGTACACACACAGTACACACTTAGTATACACATTCAGTACACACTCAGTATACACACTCAGTACACACACAGTACACACACACTACACACACTCAGTACACACAGTACACACACTCAGTACACACACACTACACACACTCAGTACACACACACTACACACACTCAGTACACACAGTATACACACTCAGTACACACACAGTATACACACTCAGTACACACACACTACACACACTTAGTACACACACACTACACACACTTAGTACACACACACTACACACACTCAGTACACACAGTACACACACTTAGTATACACACTCAGTACACACAGTACACACACTCAGTACACACACACTACACACACTCAGTACACACACACTACACACACTCAGTACACACAGTACACATACTCAGTACACACATAGTATACACACACAGTACACACACACTACACACACTCAGTACACACACACTACACATACTCAGTACACACAGTATACACACTCAGCACACACACACACACACACACACACAGTATACACTCTCAGTACACACACACTACACACACTCAGTACACACACACTACACACACTTAGTACACACACACTACACACACTAAGTACACACAGTATACACACTTAGTATACACACTCAGTACACACACAGTACACATACTCAGTACACACATAGTATACACACACAGTACACACACACTACACACACTCAGTACACACACACTACACATACTCAGTACACACAGTATACACACACAGTATACACACTCAGTACACACACACTACACACACTCAGTACACACACACTACACACACACTACACATACTTAGTACACACACTCAGTACACACACAGTATACACACTCAGTACACACACACTACACACAATTGGTACACACACAGTATACACTCAGTACACACAGTACACACACTCAGTAAACACAGTACACACACTCAGTACACACACTCAGTACACACACACTACACATACTCAGTACACCCACAGTATACACACAGTACACACACAGTACACACACTTAGTACAAACACAGTATACACATTTAGTACACACACACTACACACACTCGGTACACACACAGTATACACACTTAGTACACACAGTACACACACTCAGTACACACACAGTACACACACTCAGTACACACACAGTATACACACTCAGTACGCACTCAATACACACACACTACACACACTCGGTACACACACAGTATACACACTCGGTACACACAGTACACACACTCAGTACACACTCAGTACACACACTTAGTATACACACAGTACACACACTCAGTACACACACTCAGTTCACACACTAAGTACACACAGTAGACACACTCAGTACACACTGAGTACACACACAGTATACACACTCAGTACACACACTTAGTACACACACAGTATACACACTCAGTACACACAAAGTACACACACACTACACACACTCAGTACACACACACTACACACACTCAGTACACACACACTACACACGCTCAGTACACACACACTACACACACAGTATACACACTCAATACACACACAGTACACACACCCAGTACACACTCAGTACACACACAGTACACACACACACCACACACACTCAGTACACACACACTACACACTTAGTACACACACACTACACACTCAGTACACACACACTACACACACTCAGTACACACACAGTACACACACACACTACACACACTACACACACTCAGTACACACACAGTATACACAATCAATACACACACACACTACACACACTCAGTACACACACAATATACACACTCAATACACACACACTACACAAACTCAGTACACACAGTACACACACTCAGTACACACACACTACAAATACTCAGTACACCCACAGTACACCCAGTATACACACTCAGTATACACACTCAGTACACACACAGTACACACACACTACACACACACACTACACACACTCAGTACACACACACACTACACACACTCGGTACACACTCAGTGTACACACTTAGTACACACACACTACACACACTCAGTACACACACCATATACACACTCAGTACACACTCAGTATACACACTTAGTACACACACAGTATACACAGTACACACGCTCAGTACACACACAGTATACACGCTCAGTACACACACAGTATACACGCTCAGTACACCCACAGTACACACACAGTACACACACAGTACACACACTTAGTACAAACACAGTATACACATTTAGTACACACACAGTATACACACTTAGTACACACACACTACACACACTCAGTACACACACCATATACACCCTCAGTACACACTCAGTATACACACTTAGTACACACACAGTATACACACTTAGTACACACACAGTATACACAGTACACACGCTCAGTACACACACAGTATACACACTTAGTACACACACAGTATACACAGTACACACGCTCAGTACACACACAGTATACACACTTAGTACACACTCAGTATACACACTTAGTACACACACAGTATACACGCTCAGTACACACACAGTATACACACTTAGTACACACACAGTATACACAGTACACACACAGTACACACACAGTATACACACTTAGTACACACACAGTATACACAGTACACACGCTCAGTACACACACATATCCACCTATTTTAAATGAATATGATGGTAATGGTGATGATGATGGTGGTGTTGATGTTATTGAAGATAATGCGGGTGGTCATGATGATGATGATGGTGGTGATGAGAAATATGATAGTAATGGTGATGATGGTGGTGATGATGATGAAGATGATGGTAATGATGATGGTAGTGATGAGGATGATGGTGATGTTAAGGATGGTGGTAATGATGAAGATAATGGTGATGATGATGGTGGTGGTGGTGATGATGATGAAAAGATGATGGTGTGGTTATTAAAATATTTATCTGAGATATAATGATATATAAGGCATCTTCTCTCTGATGGAATTTTCCTGGTGATGTTCTCAGACCTGCAGCTCCTCCTTCTCTCAGGCTCTTTAGAACTATTTTCTTTTTTTTCTGCACGTGATTGAGTTTGGGTTTTTTTCCATTCGGCCTTTTGCAACGCTGAAAAAAAGAAACAGCAGGAGGGAAATTGTTCATTATTCATCATGCAGCAGAAGCGTAATGGAATTTTCCACAGATGAGGAAATGCTGCTCACAGAATTGCCTCGAGTTTAACTGTAAACAGGAGAAGAGACAAGACAGTCGAGTTAACACACACTGACAGGACACACACACACACACACACACACACACACACACACACACACACACACACATACACACACACACACACACACACACACACACAGACACACACACACATACACACTGATAGGACACACACATACACACACAGATAGGACACACGCATACACACACATATACACACACACTGACAGGACACACACACAGACACACACACACACACACACACACACACACACACACACACACACACACACACACACACACAATGTTTACTAAATACCAAGGTTTTAAAGAGTTTGAGTGAGATGATGTCACTGATGAATCCCACACTGCACTGTTCCTGGGCTTCATCCCAAATCTCCTCATGGGTGTAATAAAGCTCTGCTGCTGTACACTCCTCTATAAACACTCCTCTATAAACACTCCTCTACAAACACTACTCTATAAACACTCCTCTACAAACACTCCTCTATAAACACCCCTCTACAAACATTACTCTATAAACACACCTCTACAAACACTACTCTATAAACACTCCTCTACAAACACTCCTCTATAAACACTCCTCTACAAACACTCCTCTATAAACACTCCTCTACAAACACTCCTCTATAAACACTCCTCTACAAACACTTCTCTATAAACACCCCTCTACAAACACTCCTCTACAAACACTACTCTATAAACACTCCTCTACAAACACTACTCTATAAACACTCCTCTATAAACACTCCTCTACAAACACTCCTCTATAAACACTCCTCTACAAACACTCCTCTATAAACACTCCTCTACAAACACTCCTCTACAAACACTCCTCTATAAACACTCCTCTACAAACATTACTCTATAAACACTCCTCTACAAACACTACTCTATAAACACTCCTCTACAAACACTACTCTATAAACACTCCTCTACAAACACTACTCTATAAACACTCCTCTACAAACACTACTCTATAAACACTCCTCTACAAACACTACTCTATAAACACCCCTCTACAAACACTACTCTATAAACACTCCTCTACAAACACTACTCTATAAACACTCCTCTACAAACACTACTCTATAAACACTCCTCTACAAACACTACTCTATAAACACCCTCTAAAACATACTCTATAAACACTCCTCTACAAACACTACTCTATAAACACTCCTCTACAAACACTACTCTATAAACACTCCTCTACAAACACTACTCTATAAACACTCCTCTACAAACACTCCTCTATAAACACTCCTCTACAAACACTCCTCTATAAACACTCCTCTACAAACACTACTCTATAAACACTCCTCTACAAACACTACTCTATAAACACTCCTACAACACTATAATAAACACTCCTCTACAAACACTACTCTATAAACACCCTCTACAAACACTACTCTATAAACACTCCTCTACAAACACTACTCTATAAACACTCCTCTACAAACACTACTCTATAAACACTCCTCTACAAACACTACTCTATAAACACCCCTCTACAAACACTACTCTATAAACACTCCTCTACAAACACAACTCTATAAACACTCCTCTACATACAATACTCTATAAACACTCCTCTACAAACACTACTCTATAAACACTCCTCTACAAACACAACTCTATAAACACTTCTCTACAAACAATACTCTATAAACACTCCTCTACAAACACTACTCTATAAACACTCCTCTACAAACACTACTCTATAAACACTACTCTATAAACACTACTCTATAAACACTACTCTACAAACACTACTCTATAAACACTACTCTATAAACACCCCTCTACAAACACTACTCTATAAACACTCCTCTACAAACACAACTCTATAAACACTCCTCTACAAACAATACTCTATAAACACTCCTCTACAAACACTACTCTATAAACACTCCTCTACAAACAATACTCTATAAACACTCCTCTACAAACACTCCTTTATAAACACCCCTCTACAAACACTACTCTATAAACACCCCTCTACAAACACTACTCTATAAACACTCCTCTACAAACACTCCTTTATAAACACCCCTCTACAAACACTTCTCTATAAACACTCCTCTACAAACACTACTCTATAAACACTACTCTATAAACACCCCTCTACAAACACTACTCTATAAACACTCCTCTACAAACACAACTCTATAAACACTCCTCTACAAACAATACTCTATAAACACTCCTCTACAAACACTACTCTATAAACACTCCTCTACAAACACTCCTTTATAAACACCCCTCTACAAACACTCCTTTATAAACA
>JBCEWE010000599.1:0-112500 GCA_039877035.1 Silurus lanzhouensis
TCTGTTTAATGTTTAGGTGCTTCAGCTGTTTTATTACTGTAACTCTGTACTGTGTGTGTTATTAACAGCCTACTGCCTGCACATGTCTATATGTGACCTCAAACATTTGTCGTTGCTATTTTTCCCACAACCCCTGGCTCCAGCGAGGACTTTATTCATGACCCCACAAGACCTACTGATTACAATCCTACCAGCCCTGTGTACAAATACAGCATGCCTTCTTAAATTTTATTTTTTATCCTGCGTCATGGTCTTATGTTTATGACATTTTCATTCCCACTATATATATATTTACATGATTTTTACACATTTGCTCCTATATTTGCTATTCTATAGATTTAAATCACTGTTGTAAAATCTCTACTCTTTTGAGATGTTCCACTAGATTTAGAAGTGTGTTTGTGCAGATTCATTCAGCCACCAGGGTGTTAGTAAAGTCGGGTACTGATGTAGGTGAGGTGAAGTGATAAAAACCGAGAGAAACACTATTAAGCAAATAGACTATGGGGATAATTTAATATATATTCATGAAAAAATATATACTATTAAACTATTATAACTATAAAACAGTCAGTGATTCTGATTTGCCAGCAGACAAGGCCTTGCTCTCCATGACAGCCCACCACTATATATATATTAGTGCAACATCGATACTTGCGGGGGTTATGTTCTCTGACCCTCACACATAACAAAAAAATGGCGAGGTTTGACTCACCCTTTGATGGTTAATTTTTCAAGGGGAATTGTACATGTACATACTGAAAACCAACAAAAATTGTGAATTTTTGTCAGAAATATTTTTTTTACTACTTTCAATGAATAATACAATAATCAAAACAGTTTTCCAAAAATTGTATGTAATTTATTAGTACAGACTCTGTTTGAAATGTTACTCCTAACTTTTGAGACTCTTGTGGCTTCTTGCAAACTGTCAGAATTGTCAGAACTATCGAGGTCACGAGTGTCAAGGTTGGGAGTGTCGAGGTTCCACTCTGTCTATATGTCTATATAAAGAACTCAGACCTGAACCCTATTAAGCACAAGTGGAAGGTGGAGAAGATATATATATATATATACATCATATGGATAAATTTCGTTTACAAGGTCTGCCACTCTTTGAGATGTTCCCCTAGATTTTGAAGTGTGCTTGTGGAGATGTGTGGAGATTCATTCATTGGGTTTTAAACTGACCTGTCTGCAGTCTAGACCTTTCACCATCTGAAAACATTTGGTGCATTATGAAAAAATAATTACAACGAAGGAAACACAGAACTGTTGATCAGCCAGAATCCTGTATCAGACACATATGGGATGACATTCCTCTCTCAAAACTTCAGCAACTGCTCTCCTCAGTTTCCAGATGTATACTGACAGAAGACATGATGCTACACAGTGGGAAACACGGCCCAGGAACAACTTTTTAGAGAAGTGTTGCAGCGATTAAATTCAAAATGAACTTATTTTGACTTAGAATTGTAACGATTCTTAGTTCAAACATCTGATATGTTTGTTGTTTTATTGGTAATACAATATAGATTTATGAGATTTGCAAATTATTGCATTCTGTTTTTAATTAACATTTTGCACAGTTCCAACTTGGTTCTTCATTCATTTACTGTGCAATGCTTTTTATTGTGCTTGTGTGTGTGTGTGTGTGTGCGTGTGTGTGTGTGTGTGTGTGTGTGTGTGTCCAGCATGATACAGCACTCAGAAAAGAATTCAGATTCATTACATGATTCTACTTGTTACTTTTAATAATGACCACAGTGTCCTGCTCAGAAAGATCTGAATGTTTTACCAATATAACTGTACATTACATATAACCACAATCTATGACTATACAATATATTGACCTCTTCTGCATCTCGGAGGAGTTTACGCATGTTCTCAGGGTAAAACTTCTCTCCTGACTACTGTGGTCTTGTTCATCATCCTATTTGGTTGCTTGATCCATTTCACCGTGATGTTGTCTGCCACCCCATGATCCCTCATCTTCAGCTTGATCTGAGAAACAGAATCAAATTTTATCTCCTGTAAAAATCACAGAAAGTGTTTCTGTACCAAATCGTGATGACAACTGAGCTTCTGGCTGCAGGAATGAAAAGAGGAACTATAAAAAAGTTCTTGTGGAAGATGAGACCGACCTGCTCCAAGATGGCTGCTTTTACATCCGAATCCATCATATTATCAGCAGATTGGATCTTCAGTCTTACAGTTTGCTTTAGTCTTGTTATTTCTGGATGTAGAAAAAGCCAAAGACAATTTTCAACAAACATTCACAAACATTCAATCTGATAATTTGAGACTGAATAAATCTGGGACTGACCTCTGTAGCAGAAGAAAGGCATTACGTCTGAGCACAGTGCATCACCAACCTGACTGTTATTTAAAAATCCACAGTTTTCATTCTTCAGCAGGTTGTCAGGTTGTTTATCTATCCAGCTGAGGGTAGAGAACATGGTTTTATCTACCCACATCCAGCTGTCTCTAAACAGACCAATCCAAGCCAAGGCGTAAAATCCCTTTACAATTGAATATTCTGTTAGATCTAACGTGTTGGTCAGGTCTGTATAATACTGTCTACAGTAACTCTGAGCTTCATGCCATGACATCCCATCAGCGATATTAATGTACCTCTCAGGGCCAGATTTAGTGTCTGTGAGAAGAAAAAAAACACAAATAACCACACTTTATTATACATTTAAAGTTAAACAAGTGCTAAACATTTAAGCATTAAATCCACCAATGTGCAGTTTATGTAACAGACTGTGACACTGGAGCTGAACTTGATGTTGCTCTTTGGTCAACTCAAAATCAGACAGAACAAGACAAGATGAAAGGGCTGTGATTGAGATGCTTTGGACATGTGCAGAGGAGGGACATGGGGTATATCAGTAGGATAATGCTAAGGATGGAGCCACCAGGAAGGAGGAAAGAGGAAGACCAAGGAGGAGGTTTATGGATGTGGTGAGGGAAGACATGCAGGTAGTTGATTTGAAAGAGACATATGGAGATGAATGATCTGTTGTGGTGATTAATAATGGGAGCAGCCCAAAAGAAGAAGATAGTGAATAGACATTTGGTGTCATCCAGATAAGAATGAGTTCTCTTTTAAGGTTTATTCACAATGTTTCAAGCAGTTTTCTTTCAGGTGGTAATTTAAATAAAAACAAAATACAATGATTTTAAAATCACATGAACCCATATTTTATTTACAAAACAACATAGAAAACATATCAGATGTTGCAACTGAGAAAATGTTCAATTTAAGGGGAAAAAAGGTCATATTAAATTTGATGGCTGCAACATGTCTCAAAAAAGTTGTGATGGGGCAACAAAACGTCTGGAAAAGTAAGTTTTGTTAAAATTGAACAGTTGGAGAAACAATTACCAACTAATGAGGTTAATTTACAGCAGATCAGTAAGATGAAGCTGGGATCAGATGAATCTAAATTTTAATTTCTATTTGGAAAACATGGAACCCCATTCTCTGGACTAAAGAGAAGAGGGACTATTTGGCTTGCTATCAGCACTCAGTTAAAAAAAGCCACATCTCTGATGGTATGGGAGTAAAATAGTGTCTGTGGAATGGGCAGCTTGCACATTTGGTAAGGCTCCATCAATGCTGAATACTATAGAAGCAACAAATTCTTTCAACCAGAAAGGCCTTAGATATGTGAAAAAGACATAGCTAACTGCAGACTGCATGACTTTGTTCAAGATGAATCCCAGTGTTGAACTGTCTGCCTGCAGTCTAGACCTTTCACCTTTTAAAAACATTTGGTGTACCATGAAATAAAAAATACAACAAAGGAAACCCATAACTGTTGTGCAGCTTGAATCCTCCATCAGACACATATAGGACAACATTCCTCTCCCAAACTTCAACCTATGGACAAAAAGACTAGTGATACTACACAGTATCACTAAACATGGCACTGTTCCAATCTTTTAGATGTGTTGCAGCCATCAATTTAAAATTACCTTTTTTTATTGTACATAATCTTAGTTTAAAAATGTGATTTTTTTGTTGTTGTTTTATTTGTGAATAATATATATGGTGCCCTGACTTTTTTGGAATTTGTTCCAAACACTGCTATAACAAAACAAACCATTTATTGTTCCTTACCATCAAAGCACACAAAATAATTTTTGCTGCTACAGTCTTTATCAGTCCAGCCACTGGAATATATCGCACCACACTCTTGACTTCCACCACCATTGTTCGGCTCTCCGCTCGACCACATCGTCAGGCTTCCCAGTGATTTGTTTTTAAACGACCAGCGCCAGCTGCTGGTGTTAATGTAGAGACCAATCCAAGCACTGAATGTGAGATGATCTTTCTGAGAGTCCCACAGAAGTTTATTCATGTTGTCATTACTTTTAATAATAGCCAGGTCAGTGTTGGTGGCCTTGCAGTAGGCCTGAGCATCAATCCAATTTCTCCCCTCCGGGATCAGATAGTATTTCAGACGGATTGGCAGGACAATGGGAACAGATCCTGTGGAGGAGTTTTAATGGGTTAAAAAATTCAACACCTCTGACCATTACTTCCACAACTTATACTAATGGGTCTGAATCACAAAACTGTTTAGATCTTTATACACCTCCTCTGAAACTAACAGAAACAAATTCCATCATCAGGATGCTCCTGGGCACAAAGCAAGCTTCATGAAGACATGGTTTTTAGTGTGAGGGGTTGAAGTTGAGGAACCTGAGTGTCCTGAACAGAGCCTTGACCTTCTCAACCCTACTTTGATGAACAGAAATTGGATCCTCTGAACTTTCTCTGTTGCCTGTGTCTGATTTTACTAATGCTCTTGGTAATCGTGAATGATCAGTAATTCCTTACAACCACATCACAAACTATAGTGGAAAGCCTTCACAGAAGAACGTCTACAAGTTATGTATGTAACCCTAGTTCCCTAAGGGGAACAAGACGCTGTGTTGCAACAGTTTGGGAATGCAGCGTCTTGTTCCCAAAGGGGAATAAGGGTTACATACATAACAAGACGCTGCATCGCAACAGTTTGGGAACGATTCCGTGTTGTCCACGCTCTGAATCACGTGTGTAATCTGTCCAATGGAAAGCAGTGGTGACGTCATGACCAGGAAGATATAAAAAGAAGCGCTACAGGAAAGCTGGCAGTGTGGCAAAGTTATGCAGGACAGAGGGCCACGAGTGGCACTAAGGTCAAGGTTATAGAACCTGACAAAGGTCAGTGAAGTCCTCTGGACACTCCAGAGGACCAAGCCTTAGATGATGCCACACTCTGGATTGAGTGCACTCTGACCCCGAAAGGAGCGGGGCGACCAGAGGACTCATAGGAGAATGTAATAGCGTCAATAATCCACCTGCTTAGAGTTTGCTTGTTCACAGGGAGGCCTCTCCTCGAAAGGGCCGTAGCAGACGAGCAGTTGTTTTGACTTCCTCCAATGACTCTTCCTGTGGAAATAAGTGTTCAGTGCTCGTACCTAGTACAGCTGGTTCAGCTTCTCCTGATCTGGGGCCTAAAACAGAGGAGGATAGAATGCCTGGAGCCTAAAGGGTCGTCCAAGGTCATCTTCGGGATGTAACCTACTCTAGGATGCAAAAAGGTACTGGCCATACCTGGAGTGAACTCCAAAAAAGAGGGGGCCACTAAGAGGGCCTGTAGATCCCCTACTCTTGTCAGAGAGCAGATAGTCAGAAGAAACATAGTCCTGACTGTGAGGTGCCTCCATTAAGCCTCGGCCAGGGGCTGAAATGTGGGCCTCAGATACAGCCTCCAGCACAATGGCCAGGTTCCACCCTGGCACTCTAGGCTGCACCGAAGTCCACAGCCTTGGAGTGCAGTGGAGAAAATGCGACACCAGCGGGTCTTTTCCGGGTGATTGCCCTACCACGGGGGCACGATACGCCAAAATAGCAGACGGTAGACTTTGACGGTGGACCGAGCCAACCCTTTGGCAAACTGTTCTTGAAGGTATTTCAGCACTGAACCAACCAGGCAGTAAACTGTATCCAATCGGTGCTGAATGCACCACAAAGTGAACAAGTGCCATCTTGTGGCATATGACCTCCTTATGGAAGGTAGCTCTGCAATGCAAAATGGTCTCTACCATCTCAGTGAAGAGACCTGATCCTCAAAACTGTGCCTGAACTGTGGGGCACAGCCACAACCTCCACAACTCTGGGCGGGGGTGAATTATTGCGCACCCTACTTGAGAGAGGAGATCCCTTTTCAGAGGTAAATCCGACGCATCCATCGTAAGCATTACATGACAACACAGGGCCTTCAAATAGGGACCCAGGAGCTAATATCAACCAGTCTTTGATATAGTTTAGGATGTGCCTGAAGAACCCTATTGGTAAGCTTCGGCCCCAAAAGCGAGCTTCAGCAACTTCCTGTGAGAAGGGAGGATGTATACATGAAAGTGTTCATCCTTTAGATCTACCATGACAAACCAGTCCTTGGATATGATCTAAAACATGCTTGAGGGTCAGCATTTTGAACCTGAATCTAATAAGTGAGCGGTTCAGCTGAAATAGATCTAGGTTTGGACACAACCCACTGTCCTCTTTGAGAACTATAAAATACCAGCTGTAGAACCCAAGCTCTCTCTCCGATGGAGGGACCACATCGATGGCCTCCTTCCTCAGAAGAGTGTTTACTTCAGTTCCATGACCAGAGCCTGCTCAGTTCCCAAGAGTGAGGGACGAATTCCAGCCAGGTAGTCTCTTAAAGGTATCAATTCAATTCAATTCAATTCATTTTTATTTGTATAGCGCTTTTAACAATGAACATTGTCTCAAAGCAGCTTTACACAGATAATGTGGTGATTAAACGTAAATATGTAAGTATGTTTGTCCCTGATGAGCAACTGTGGCAAGGAAAAACTCCCCGAGATGGCATAAGGAAGAAACCTTGAGAGGAACCAGATTCAAGAGGGAACCCATCCTCATCTGGGTTGCACCAAATGTCCATTTGTAGCAGATATACAATGTTGCGGGGTGCAGTGATGATGATCAGAAGCAAACTGCACTCCCGAGTCAGTGCAGCAGACCGCCGACACCAACTACAGTCCAATCCATCCTCAAAGCACCCGTTCTACTCCGGAATTACATGGAACCACCCAAGGTGTTGATGAGATACCGTCCCAAGCTGCACAGAAGTGTGAAGATCCACGGAGGGGAGAGGGGCAGGAACAGTGGTCACTGGAACCTCAGGAGCATGTTTAACTCGACCGAGAAAAAACCCAGTATCAGTCTCTCGATACTGATCTCCGTTACGCCTAGAGCCGGGGCTAAGCCCTGGTGCAGCTCTAGGGGCCTCAAAAGAGCTACAATGCTCCTTTCCGGTGAAGCCCAGCTATCTGGAAAAAAATTACTTGCCTGGCCTCCTTCGACCAGTCATGTGTTTGGGTTTTCACAGGTAGGTGATCCTGACATCACAGATGCATAATGGAAGCCTGAGCCAACCTGCCACACAATATACCAATCTTATCATCCCTGCACTGGCTTCCTGTTAAGTTTCGAATAGACTACAAACTATTACTTCTTACTTATAAAGCACTAAATGGTTCGGCTCCCACTTACCTATCTAGTCTTTTAACACGCTACAATCCATCACGCTCCCTGAGATCTCAAAACTCTGGACTTCTAGTAGTTCCTAGAATAGCAAAGTCCACTAAAGGTGGTAGAGCATTTTCACATTTAGCTCCTAAACTCTGGAATAGTCTTCCTGACAGTGTTCGGGGTTCAGACATACTCTCCCAGTTTAAGTGCAGATTAAAAACGTATCTTTTCCAGCAAAGCCTACACATAACACACATCACATCATAACCTTGTGCTCCAGAACATCTGATCACATGCACATTATCAACTTGTGCTGTTAATATCATGAACAGCAGCTACGCTAATTTCTCTCCACTGCTTCTCTTTCTCTCCCCATCCTGAGACACCCTGAGGTCCCTCCAGCTCCAGTCACCTCCCACCTCGTGATGATTACGGACCTTTGAAGAAGTAGATGCCGAACTCGCAAACATCCCGAACCATCTAGAGACATACCAGTGCCAATTGGATCCCATTACATGTGTGGAGTTTTGACATTGGACCTGCTGGAGTGTTTAAAGGCTCTGGCATGGAGAAGCTGATGTTGGATCTGTGATGATCACAAATGCTGAGCTCATAAAACTAGGAGCTACTAACCATAAAGACTGTATAAGACTGCAGAAAGAACATCACTTATAATCTTATACTCCAGTGCTCATGTTAGTTCTCACTCTTCAGTGTTGTATTGTTGAAGATTTATGATCAAACTCTTGATGTCACCCAAATGAGGATGGGTTCCCTTTTGAGTCTGGTACCTCTAAAGGTTTCATTACATCTAGGGGAGTTTTTTCTTTCCACCGTTGCCACGGCTTACTCATCAGGGATAAATGCACACCATTCACCTTAACTGTTGATTTCTGTAAAGCTGCTTTGAGACAATGTCTGTTGTGAAAAGCGCTATACAAATAAACTGGACTTGACTTGACTTGAATATACGACTGGCCATAAGAACTGTCAGGGATTAAATTGATCAGCACAAGTGTTTATTATCCGTAAACAGATGACTTAGTGAAGCAATTTAATCAAACCTTCAAAAATCTGATTTTGAAGTTTGTTAACGATGATGCACGTGTTCGTGAATTGCCAAGGACCCTTTGAGGTTACATGGAAAGTTGAATAACTTGATTATGAGGTTAGGTGCGCAGTTATAGATTATGCACTCCAGGTATACTACCTCAATCTAAAACCATGATGAGAGTTGGTCCCTGTGTATCTGGCAACAGTGGTTCCCGAGAGGGAGGAGCTGGTACCAAAGGTAAGTCAGAAATGTGCGTCCAAATTCATCCCTCTCCTCTGTGAGACCACCACTCGGGTGGAAGTATGGTATCTTGGGTCATGGACATGTGCGTCCTCAAATTGATTCGACAGCAGGAATTGCAGCCTTCCCGAGACTTAAAATCAAAAAGGAGGTGAGTCAGTTTCTGAGGCTTGCTGCCTATTATCGAAGGTTTGTGCCTAATTATTTAGATGTCTACAGCCTGCTGGATGATCGTACTAAAAAGGAAGCATTAGACCAGCACACATTTATTTAGATAAAAGCTGCAATTTGTGGTGGACCTCTTTTATATTCTCCTGATTTCTCTCTCCCCTTTGTTTTACAGAGGGATGCAGTAGACAAGGGGCTGTGGGGCCGTGTTGCTCAAGGGGTTGAGGGGGAGGAGTGCCATGTGAAAGTAACTAGGTTACGTATGTAACCTAGTTCCCTGAGGGAACGAGAGCTGCATCAAATGCATTCCCCCCCGAAAAAATCTAGTTGTTTAAACAAAATACGCAGAGGAGACAAGAATTTCCATAACATTTGTTGGCCAGTGTAATATTTATTAAAAAAGTGCAAACAAAAAAGATAAAAACAAAACAAATCTCAACCAGATTAAGATGTCATAGACTGTGAAACATAACAGCCATGGAAGACAAACATGAGCAATAAATGTGAAATGTGAGACTATATGCTAATCAAGGTGGCAAGGAACAGGCATTTCTGGATGCTCTGGATTCTGGATTTCATGGTTCCTCATACTGTAAGATATCAAATAGTTTTGAGATGAGCTCTGTTTCCAAGAAAGTACTTTATTTATCTACGTTTACACGCAATCACCTTTGGATTTTCATCTTCGGATAGAGGGTGAAGTCTCCAAGAGAGACATCTTGCGAATAGGGTGGGTGTTTAAGTGAGATCATGTGGGTTGTTCTCTGACAATCTTCCTGATCTCTCGTCTTCAAGTGATGTTCTTTTGCTCTTGAGGCACAGGTGCTGCTCAAAACACCTTGAACGACTCGTTGCAGCATTTCCGTATGTCAAACATGTGACGTCAATCATCTCTGTGGCAGATTTGCCCAGTTTGCTCTTTGTTCTAACTTTTTGTCCGAAATCACAGATGTGCTAATGCACGTGGTCAGAATAGCACCAGTATACCATTAGTCTTGAAAAGTTTTCATACAACCTCATATATCACGGTTCTGAATTTGTAGATATGATAGTGTGTCAAAGTTAGCAATCAAACTGATACTCACCTGAGAAAAGGAGAAGTAAGAACAGACTCTTCATTACTGACGTGTAACTCTAAACGATAAAAAAAACATGAAAAAAAGACACACATATAGATTTAGTCTTATAATTCCCTCCACTCTTCTCGAAAGATGTTCCACTACATTTTGAAATGTGTGCTTATGGACATTTGTGTTCATCAGCCACAAGGGTGTTAATAAATGCAGGTACTGGCGTAGGTGAGGAGACCTGGGGTGCAGTCAGCGTTTACATTTATCCCAAAGGTGTTTAGTAGGGATGAGATCAGAGCTCTATAGCAGACCACTCAAAATCTTCCTCTCCAAAGCATGTAAACCAGATCTTCAAGGAGCTCACTTTGTGCACAGGGGCATCATCATGCTGGAACAGGTTTTGGGTTTCTAAGTTAAAGTGAATGCAAATTTTTATTATAGTGCCATTTAAAGACGTCTTGTACAATTGTGTGCCTCCAGTTTTGTGGTAACAGTTTGAAAAAAACCCACATAGAGCAGAAAAGGTCAGGTGACCCAATACTATAATATATATACATATATATATATACAACTGCAATAATCACTCTTAAATCAGTGTTTATTTTTTACTAATGATATTTGATCTCTGATCGTGTGTGTCTGCAGTGAATGAATTCAAAATATATTTTGACTTCTTCATTAACTGAATATTGTATTAATATAAATGGGGGATTCACCTGAATTCGACCTGAACCAAATTCAACTGAACCATCCCTGACCACCGAGAATCATATTTCTTCACGCATAAACACCTTTAGATCCAGTCGAAATGTAAAGGCTTTTAATTGACTTAATCAAACTTAAGACGGAGACCAGGAGAGAAGATGTGATCAGATTCCTCACCCCCACCGTCACACATGGAAGTGGGAGCTTAATGGGTTGGGGTGGTTTTGTTCTGGAAAGTAAAAGGAATCCTAAACCAACATGCTTCCCATTCCATACTTCAACACCATGCAGTTCTGTCTAGACTGCTGCGTATTGTCTTGTTGTATGCTGAAGTCTGTTACAATGAGCTGCAGTCCAGATGGAACTTCATGGTGTTGGAGTATGGAATGGTAGCCATGTTGATTAGGTATTTCTTTTCACAAAGCGTATGTCCAAGCTGTCTGGAGGGATATCTATCATTGAATGACCTGCCGAGTCACTGCACTTAAATCCTAATGAACTTCTCTGGAATGAACTGGATCACAAAAAGAAATTTCCAAATAGTGAAGAACATCAGTGAGTTTTACAAAGAGGCACAGCAAAGCATTTCCTCTGAAAGTTTAGAGAAACAAAGTGTCCGGATGCTGAGACTGTAAATCTGTTCTTCATGTTAAAAGAGGATTTATCAATGAAAATACTGTGGAACATCTGGAAATTTAAAGATTTGTTTGAGCAAAGTAAATCTTCAGACATTTACATTACAGTGTGTGTTGCTTTAAAACAAAAGGAACATGCAGGTGTGTCTCTCAAACCATAAAACATTCGGCTTTAACACACTTTCACAGGAACTTTTGTTGGTAAGTGAAGTGGTTGTATAACTTTGATCACTTTAATATAAAATAACAATAAAATAACTAAATTAATCGGACAAATAAAACATTTTCTATCTATATTGTCCACCAAAATAAACACTGTAGTAAACTAAAATAATAACATGAACACAGGGATAAATAACTTTGTGTTCAAATAAACATGAAGGAAATTAAAACTTGTAATAAATATATTGAATTATAAACACTTACTGAAGGGCAGAACGAGTGATGTGTGATATAAAGAAGAGGGAAGAAGCATCTGTCCATGTCCCAGCCTTCAGCCTCTTTATTCAAAACACATGCAAAACATCTCAGCTTAATCTTCATCTCATGACCAAAAAAGGGAGAATCCTCTCAGATTTAAATCACACTATAGATAGTATAGAGACACATGACCTTCACAGCCAGATGTGGTTCTTCACCAAACTGTTAGTACAAAGTTGAAGACACAAAATTGTGTAGGACGTCTTTTGATGCAGTAACATTACATTTTGCATTCACTTGAACTGAGACCCAAACCTGTTCCAGCATGACAATACCCCTGTGCACAAAGCAGCTCCATGAAGATCTGCTTTCCATGGGTTGGAGTGGAAGATCTCCTGCTTTAGAGCTCTAATACTATTGAACATGAATGAATGTGAACACACTGCAGCCCAGGTCTCCTCACCTTCTCACCTACATCACTACCTGACTTTACTAACACCCCTGTAGCAGAATTAATCTCCACAAAAATCTAGTGGGACATCTTCATAACAGCACATGAAAGTCAGTATTGAATTTAACTGATTTATATAGGGAGATGGTAGGTCAGTGGTTAAGACGTTGGACTTCTGATCAGAAGGTTCCACCACCACCACTAAGCTGCTACCGCTGGGCCCTTGAGCACAGCTCTTAACCCTCAACTGCTCAGTTTTATGAATGAGATAATTGCAGGTTGCTCGGGATAAGAGTGTCCACCAAATGCTGTAGATGTAAATTAAAACAAAAAACAAACAATAAATTTTTTTGTATTCATTTTAAAGATAATTCATATTTATAATTAACATAAAAAAAATATTAATTCAATGTTTTTTCAGAATTAAATTGAACTGCCATATTTATTTAAATTCATTCTTTTAAAACATATTTAATCATGAATACATCTAAATTATTAGTATATAAAATAAATAAATATATAAAGATTCTTCAAAGACTCCTTTTCCTGAGGGAGGGGGCAGGTGGTCTCAGGGGTAACAGGGCAGTAGAGTGCACATACAGCACATTACACACTTGAGAGTGAAAGCTAAAGAAAGAAATGAAAATTGTAAGTGATACTTTGTGTCAGAAAGTCATTTGCTTCGGTGGTTTGTTTGTGACGCTCGCGTGGACTCTTCAGTGCAGTCGGAGCAGCGTGTCTAGTAAACCAGGGAGATTTGCAAACCTTAAAAACATGTAAAAGGCAGGTGTGTTTTTCCATACGAACACAAGCATTAGGACATTAACACACAATAGGGACAAAGGTTTGTTGACATTAGTTTCCATTTTCTCTTTTATTAACCTCCACTCTGCTGGCAAGATGTTCCACTAGATTTTGTATAGATTTGTGAAGATTCATTCAGATACGAGGGTGTTAGTAAAGTCAGGTACTGATGGAGGTGAGAAGATCTGGGGTGCAGTCAGTGTTCACATTCATCCCAAATGTGTTAAGTAGGTTAAGTTCAAAGCTCTATAGCAGGAGATCTTCCACTCCAACCCATGTAAAGCAGATCTTCATGGAGCTGGCTTTGTGCACAAATGTCATGCTGGAACAGATTTGGGTCTCCTAGATCATTGTGTACCTTCAACTTTGTACTAACATTTTGGGGGAAGGACTACATATGACTAAGGAAATCAGGATTATGGCTATAAAGTGTATATTTGAATAATTTTTTACACAAATGAAGGACTGGTGTGTCTGAAAACAGCTGTAATATTAATCATGAAAGGCTGAGAGTGAAAATTAGATTGGGTCGTCTCACAAAGGTCTTCAGAACTCCTCAAGAGTTCCTCAGTCCTGTCCAGCTAATAAACTCTAAATCCTTGAAACACTCTTAAGCCAATTAAACAGTCAGGCACATGGGGGTCACACCCACTTATAATATGTAGAACTGCTTTTCAATTCTTTCATTAAGGTCTTTCTTCACCACACCGTTCACAGTAACAAGGCAAATCTGATTCCACATACACACAGTTTAAAAGGACTTACGATTACACATTTCCTGATCGATTTACATTTCTGCAGACGCCCCTTATTCAGAGTGACTCACATTTATCGCATTCATACAGTTGAGCAGCTATAGGGTTATGAGCCTTGCTCAGGGGCCCAGGAGCACCAGCTTGGTGTGGTTGGGATTTAAACTCACAATCTTAACATCCAAAGTCCACTATGCTACCACCTCCCCCACTTTTTGAAACACTTGAAAAAGCATAAAAAAAAAAAAAAAAAACACTCTGCGTCATTTTCAATCGTTTCTCAAATGTTTCTTATTCACACTGAAACATCTGAAAACGTTTACGTTGCTGTGGTGCACATAATCTTCGACCGGCGTCATTTCTGCCCGCCGTTTATTTACTTTATATATTTTTACTCTTTGAAACGTCACGGAAACTGAAAAAATAAAGCGTCATTGCTTTCTAAAGCATTTTCGTTGATTGGAAACGGCGTCTCAGTGTGGACAGAAGACAAAATGTTGAGGAAAAATATGCGTTTTCAAGCGAACGTGTATTGGTGTAGACGAAGCCTAAAAACCTTGTGAAGTAAACGCTCACTTCTGCATTTTTTCACATTTGCATTTACGGTATTTGCCAGACTGCCCGATTCAGAGCAAATTACAATGATATTATTTACACATCAGAGCAGCAAAAGGACCAGGACTTAGCTAAAGACTGCAGTAGTGGCAGCTTGGTGGTGCTGGGATTTAAACTCATGACCTTCTGCTCTGAAGTCCAACATCTTAACCACTGAGCACCTCAACATACTCTAACCTTCTTGCTTCTAAACCTAAGAATGAATTTTGTACCTTTTTTGCCATTGTTTTCAATCAAATCTCCTGAACCTCCAGGTGCACCTGTCCAACGTCTCTCACATGACACCAAATATTCAAGCACGTGTACAATCAGTGTTTTATTTACGTGCACGGTTGAAATATACAGGTTTGACAAATAAAGATGTTTTTATTAGAAGGTTTTTATTCTGAATCTTGGCAGAGATGTGATTTTAGTCACAATAAAGAATTTCAGATGAATATGTAATTTAATAGGAATACTCTGAAGATTGTGAAGAAGTGTGTGATTTCTTCAGAACGTAATCTCTTGGCTCACGTGACTAATGGCTTCAGTGATGCTGATAGAAACAAACAAATGAATGAGAAATCAACGGAGGTGTTTCATTCCAGAATAAATACTGAACAAGCGAAACTCTTGACCTACCTCTGAACCTCCAAGCCACACTCACACAGATTCACCAACACCTGCAGGTGAGAACGAGTGACAACAAACTGTACAAAGACAAAGAGAGTTGACATGAGTAAGGATCAAGGAATCACAAAGTTCATTATTAACATGTATCATTAAAAAAGTAACACAGTATGAAATTCTAAATATAAAACTAATGAAATCTTGGGTTATTAGTTTGATTTCAAAAGTGATTCCCGAAGTTCAGTTTTAAGATGTTTTGCATGTTTGCTTTTCCCCACAGTATTTCTGCAGCTCTACAACTCGATGTTTTGGCTCATAACCACAACAAAACAAAACACTTCCGATGATCTTTCACACCTGCATCGGTGAAAGGGTGCAGGTTATTTGTTGGTACCCTGAGTAGTAAAGACTATAGCAGGGGCAGAGCTTTCTTTTACAAAGCCCCACAGGAACTGCCTTCCAGTTAGGTTTTAGATTAAGTCTCATGTTCAGGTTACAAACCTATTTGTTTAGTCTAGACTTTTGTAAATAGGTTTTTCTTATGCTAAGTTCACACTGCGATTTTTATAGTCCTTTGCCTTTGTTGCTGGTCAGACTGCATGAACATGACACACAAGAAAATAACTCGTCCGAAGTTTTACGTCATCAATCCGTGACGCTCTCCAGACCCGTGTTCTCTCGCTAACGGTAGTTAGCAGCAAACAAAAACGATCTGTAGTGTTCATTTTGTTTGTGACAGGCCTTTAAAATAATAATGTCATACAAACACTCCTTTTCCCTCCATAACTCAATAAGTTTCACTTCTTGTTGTTTTGTCCACTGATTCGTTTCTACAGTTTCCCTGAGGTGATTTGAAAATGTTGCGCAAATTCACGTGTCTTCAGGTTCAGCACTCCTGTTGGTTTGAAGGTCTTCGTAGGAGAAGTCACAATGCAGAAAAGATTCTGATATCTTCTGACACGGGCAGAAAGATATCAGATATCAGATTTTTCCTTCCTTTTATAGGAGGAAAAATAATTGCAACGGCCATGTTATCGGCTGTCAGTGAACAAACCAAATTGTAAAACAATTTGTATCCTCGGATTATAGGAATCTTTTAGGATTTTCTAAATTTGTCCCAGACGACCAAATTGTGGCCAAAATGGCACAAGGTGAACCTGGCTTTAGGTAAAGGAACAGATCTGGAGGCATCATGGTTATAGTGTTCCAGTGAAGTGGTCTGGATGCATTATCCATTATCTCCCCATGTTCACTCAAGTTTGCTGCTGGTGGTGTGGCTGGTGCTTCATGACCCAAAGCTTGATCATGTATGTGTTACTTTCTGGCCCCCACTTTTAGTTATGATGTAAAAGGTAGTCTTTCTGGAGTCCCTGTTTATAAATGTACATGTCCTTAACCTTTATGCAACAGGAAGTATACCTAATCTTCTTCTTCTTCTTTCCGCTTCTCCTAATATACTTTAATATACCTAATATACTGCATCTCTCTCTCTCCACAAGACACTTTTGTCAACCCTCAAGAGCCTTGGTATCTGCGGAACAGCATGGGAATGGTTTGCTTCCTACCTGGAAGGTCGCTCATACCAGGTAACATGGAGGGGATCCACATCTGCCGCATGCAGACTCACCACCGGTGTCCCACAAGGCTCTGTATTTGGTCCCCTCCTTTTCTCCCTCTATATCCACTCCATTGGTGAAGTCATATCCTCACATGGGTTTTCTTATCACTGCTATGCAGATGACACTCAACTCATCTTTTCTTTCCTTCCATCAGATACCACAGCTTCCGCTCGGATCTCAGCATGCTTGTCAGACATATCTTTATGGATGAGTGCTCACCAACTTAAACTCAACCCCAGCAAAACAGAACTGCTGGTCATCCCAGGTGATTCATCCCCAGGTCAAGATCTACAAATAACACTTCATGACTCTCTGCTCTCCCCTTCAGCCACTGCTCGTAACCTTGGGGTAACTATGGACAATGAACTGTCTTTTTTCCCACATGTCGCTAATGTTGCTCGTTCTTGTCGATTTCTTCTCTATAACATCCGAAGGATTCGACCATTTCTGTCCATACAGGCTGCCCGGGTGCTTGTTCAGTCTCTTGTCATTTCAAGACTTGACTACTGCAACTCTCTGCTGGCAGGTCTCCCCCTGAACGCTATTCGTCCACTGCAAATGATCCAAAATGCAGCTGCACGACTTGTGTTCAATCTGCCCAAGTTTTCCCACACCACCCCACTGCTGCGCTCCCTTCACTGGCTTCCAGTAGCTGCACGTATCAGATTCAAAACACTGATGCTTGCCTACAAGGCCAAAAATGGACCAGCACCATCTTACCTCAGTGAACTCATCACATCTCGCACTGCACCACGCTGTCTGAGATCCTCCAGCACTGCTCGATTGGTACCACCTTCTCTCAGAATGAGAGGTAAGTACAATTCAAGGCTCTTCTCTGTTCTGGCACCGAGGTGGTGGAATGAACTTCCCCTAGATGTCCGTACAGCAGAGTCCCTGATTATCTTTAAGCGACGACTGAAGACCTACCTCTTCCTGAAATACCTAAATTAGCACTTTCCAAGTTTGTAGAATTCGAGTTATATTTATATTGAGTTTGTAATCTTGCATACCAGTGTAGATTTATTCACTACTAGAGATTTAAAGCACGTTTGAACGTCGCTCTGGATAAGGGCGTCTGCTAAATGCCGCAAATGTAAATGTAAATGTCTCTCTCTCTCTCTCTCTCTCTCTCTCTCTCTTGCTACATATGCCCCTGAGCTCCTAGTGATTCCATACTTTTTGGCTCCTCAGACCTGCATAATTCCTTCTCATAATCAATCAGGTCCATAGCCTGAAGATAAATGAGATTACTGATTATAAATCCACTTAGTAACCATGACAAAAGCTTTGAAGTCCCCGTCAGTGAACATTTCATCTTCAAAACATTCATCATCTTGAGGAGAGTTTCCCTCACCACCATGACCTCTAGCACTGATGCTGGTGTTAAGCATCATATGTACATCACAACATCTGTTTCCTGAAATTTTTCGCACAAACAAATAAACAAACACACACCTGAATGCTGAACGTGTACTCATACCTGCTCCTCCTCCCAGTTAAAAAGGATTTTCTTGAAATGCTCAGCCACCACTTTGAGCTCATAGGTACGAGTCACCTCACGTTTTTCAAGTAGAGCTCCTGAAGCTCCCATGCGGTCAGCAATCTTCTGCAGCACCTCATCCATCATCGTCCTTTTCTACAAAATGGATATGAATGTATAAAACCTTCTACAGTGATTATGTTGCACTATAAAATATAGCTAATTAAATAATAGCCACATTTCTGACATCACTGCTGTTATTATGAATACATTTGAATATATGATGAATGTAGGAAATGGGGGTGGGGTTTAGGACTTTAATGGTGGGGTTTGGACATTGCACATGACTCAAAAAAGGAACATACAGACTAATACAGTGTTGCTTAATTGTGATTGGTCAGAAAGCATTGATAAATGTTCTATAGTTGTTATAGTAACAGCTCATTTGAAGACGTGTGCACATAAACGTGTGCAATAAACATACAATAAACTTTTCTGAAAGAAGATGAATATCTAAAAAGGTATGGAAGGAGTCTCCAGTATGAGTCTCAGAAATCCGAGTCAGTTGATCGATACAGTGAGTGTGAGAACGGAATTTATTCAGAAATGAAATTTGTATTTGATGCAGTACAGCGAGAGAAGGATTACTCACTCTAATCAGATTATTGTATTGCTTTTCCAGGACCTGACGTTTTTCCGGGTCCTGTTCTTTTGTAATCCTGTTTTCAAGGATTATCAGGGGAACTTCTGCAGCATCTGCTATATCAGACACTGAAGCATTCAGGGGCTGGGACGTGAGGGTCTCGCTGACTGAGTCACCAAGAAATTCACTCAGCATTACCTTCAGCATTCCCTAAATATCACAGAGTATTAGGAAGAATATATTAAAATACACTTAAACACGTATACGAGACATTCTTGTCAACATTTGTGTAATAATACACAATATAACCAAAGATTTGTGAAACAGCTGACAAATATTTCTCTGGGCAGATGTTCTTGTGGTGATTTGTGCTTATTCAGGCACAAGGTTGTTATAAAGTCAGGTACTGATGGGTGTGAGAAGGTGAGGAGGTCTGGGGTGTGGTCATTGTTCACATTCATCCCAAAAGTGTTCAATAGCATTGGAGCTTTATAGAAGGAGATCCTCCACTCCAACCCATGAAAAGCTTCTTTATGAAGCTGGGTTGTGCACAGGATTGTTATGAGGGAACAGGTTTGGTTTTCCTGGTTCAAGTGAAGGGAAAATTTCATGCTCCGACATCCAAAGGCGTCCAACACAATTGTGTGTTGGTTTGAGGAAGAAACACATATGGGTGGAAATGTCAGGTCTTGGTTTGAGGAAGAAACACATATGGGTGGAAATGTCAGGTCTCCCAATACTTTTGGTGATCTAATGTATATTTGAATCATTAAATCGTTTAATACAGAGTGGGAACCGGACTGGGTCGTCTCACAGACGTCTAAAAAACAAATGACTTTCTCTTGCTAATAAAAAAAAGACACCATGGCAATGTTTTGGCGTGACCAGAAAACGCAGTTTGCAATCACGTGTGCTTAGCATTAGCACTCCATCGCTTGAAGACGATGTCTCCTGAGAGCTGTCATGAAACGTAGAACATTCAAAGAGCTATAATAGATTTATTTTGTATCGTATCGTACACACCTTGCACCCGTAGTTACTCGGCGTCTGAATCTTCCCTCTTCTCTTTTTCACGGCGTTGCAAACGTTTTCCTTCACGTACGAATACTGATCCTCAAACGAAGTCGAGCTGAGATTGGACTTTACAGTAAAGTGAAAAAGAACAGAAAAAAAGAATGAGTCCAGTTTCAAACACTAAACCAACATGCAGTCCAGTGCTGTGGAAGTTCTTGTAACTCTTTAATAATGACAGGATGAACACTAACACTCTCGGTGTGGTGCAGCCAGTACGAAGTGAAAACATCAGCCAGAAACGTGTTTCTTTCCTCATCCCAGCACCAAGCGTACGCGTACTCATCAGGACCGCAGGAGCCGACCGAATACACTGAAACCAGACGATAAAATCTTTACAGACGTATGAGGAGATCACATACATGTAAACATGGCATCCGAGCAATAAGTATGAAAAGTGCTAACCGTTTGAGTCTGAGAGCTTGTCCAGCATCGATCCGGCATGGCACGATTCCAAATAAATCACCATCTGCAAACATCTGGATTTATTCAGCAATCTTTTACAGTTGTGGATTCACAAATACCTTTAGTTACACAACTCGATTTCTTTTCCAGATTTTGTGAAAATAAAATCACAAACTCGTCCATCCTGAAGATGCTGAAAACTTACAGCTTTATCTCTGACTGCTAAAAGCTCTGACACTGGAAACTCCTTCCATCCATGTTACATAAACATCTCCTTTCAGAAAACACGGCACCTCACATTGACACTTACACACATTTTTTCACACGTTCTGCTGCCACCAGTCGAGAGCCTCTGCTGTCTCAAATCTGAGAGGTTTCATTCATTCATGTTTAATAGTGTTGGAGCTCTGAAGCAGGAGATCTTCCAGTCCAACGCATGGAAAGCAGATCTTCATGAGGCTGACTTTGTGCACAGGGGCATCGTCATGCGGAAACACGTTTGGGTCTCCAAGTTTAAGTGAAAGGAAAAATGTTATGCTGCATCCAAAGACGTCTGATACGATTGTGTGCCTCCATCTTTTTGGTAACAGTTTAAGTTTTAAGAACCGCTCATTGTTCGAAAAGCCAGTTGTTACAATACTTTGGACCGTATGGTGTATATTTGAAAAGGAACTGATACGAACCTTGGAAAAGGTGCCGCTGCATGACATCGTGTTCACCGTGTTAATGAGATCATGTGCGTAAAGCTGCAATAGAAAACAATCAATGATTATCATTTATGAAATTTGTAGATCATCTAGCAGGTGTAGCGAGAACATGGGAACATCCATGCAGGTCACTACTGAGACTGGAGGAGAAAAGATGATCATGGAGGCTGCAGGGAAATCGATTCACGGTGGTTCAGCCTGAGTGAAGCATCACCTGTGGTTGCAGGCTTGAAGACGATGTAGTGGAAAGATAGATAAATTCTGGGCTTGTTATTAGCTTGAAGGCCAAAACAAAGGTCAGAAGAGTACAATTTGATCCTTTTACACATTTGAACCAATCACTAATATTTCTAGAGGTAGGTGATGATTAGTGTAATCACTGTTGTAAAATCTCTACTCTTTTGAGATGTTCCACTAGATTTAGAAGTGTGTTTGTGCAGATTCATTCAGCCACCAGGGTGTTAGTAAAGTCGGGTACTGATGTAGGTGAGGTGAAGTGATAAAAACCGAGAGAAACACTATTAAGCAAATAGACTATTGGGGATAATTTAATATATATTCATGAAAAAATATATACTATTAAACTATTATAACTATAAAACAGTCAGTGATTCTGATTTGCCAGCAGACAAGGCCTTGCTCTCCATGACAGCCCACCACTATATATATATTAGTGCAACATCGATACTTGCGGGGGTTATGTTCTCTGACCCCTCACACATAACAAAAAAATGGCGAGGTTTTGACTCACCCTTTTGATGGTTAATTTTTCAAGGGGAATTGTACATGTACATACTGAAAACTCAACAAAAATTGTGAATTTTTTGTCAGAAATATTTTTTTTACTACTTTCAATGAATAATACAATAATCAAACAGTTTTCCAAAAATTGTATGTAATTTATTAGTACAGACTCTGTTTTGAAATGTTACTCCTAACTTTTGAGACTCTTGTGGCTTCTTGCAAACTGTCAGAATTGTCAGAACTATCGAGGTCACGAGTGTCAAGGTTGGGAGTGTCGAGGTTCCACTCTGTCTATATGTCTATATAAAGAACTCAGACCTGAACCCTATTAAGCACAAGTGGAAGGTGGAGAAGATATATATATATATATACATCATATGGATAAATTTCGTTTACAAGGTCTGCCACTCTTTTGAGATGTTCCCCTAGATTTTGAAGTGTGCTTGTGGAGATGTGTGGAGATTCATTCATTGGGTTTTAAACTGACCTGTCTGCAGTCTAGACCTTTCACCATCTGAAAACATTTGGTGCATTATGAAAAAATAATTACAACGAAGGAAACACAGAACTGTTGATCAGCCAGAATCCTGTATCAGACACATATGGGATGACATTCCTCTCTCAAAACTTCAGCAACTGCTCTCCTCAGTTTCCAGATGTATACTGACAGAAGACATGATGCTACACAGTGGGAAACACGGCCCAGGAACAACTTTTTAGAGAAGTGTTGCAGCGATTAAATTCAAAATGAACTTATTTTGACTTAGAATTGTAACGATTCTTAGTTCAAACATCTGATATGTTTGTTGTTTTATTGGTAATACAATATAGATTTATGAGATTTGCAAATTATTGCATTCTGTTTTAATTAACATTTTGCACAGTTCCAACTTGGTTCTTCATTCATTTACTGTGCAATGCTTTTTATTGTGCTTGTGTGTGTGTGTGTGTGTGCGTGTGTGTGTGTGTGTGTGTGTGTGTGTCCAGCATGATACAGCACTCAGAAAAGAATTCAGATTCATTACATGATTCTACTTGTTACTTTTAATAATGACCACAGTGTCCTGCTCAGAAAGATCTGAATGTTTTACCAATATAACTGTACATTACATATAACCACAATCTATGACTATACAATATATTTGACCTCTTCTGCATCTCGGAGGAGTTTACGCATGTTCTCAGGGTAAAACTTCTCTCCTGACTACTGTGGTCTTGTTCATCATCCTATTTGGTTGCTTGATCCATTTCACCGTGATGTTGTCTGCCACCCCATGATCCCTCATCTTCAGCTTGATCTGAGAAACAGAATCAAATTTTATCTCCTGTAAAAATCACAGAAAGTGTTTCTGTACCAAATCGTGATGACAACTGAGCTTCTGGCTGCAGGAATGAAAAGAGGAACTATAAAAAAGTTCTTGTGGAAGATGAGACCGACCTGCTCCAAGATGGCTGCTTTTACATCCGAATCCATCATATTATCAGCAGATTGGATCTTCAGTCTTACAGTTTGCTTTAGTCTTGTTATTTCTGGATGTAGAAAAAGCCAAAGACAATTTTCAACAAACATTCACAAACATTCAATCTGATAATTTGAGACTGAATAAATCTGGGACTGACCTCTGTAGCAGAAGAAAGGCATTACGTCTGAGCACAGTGCATCACCAACCTGACTGTTATTTAAAAATCCACAGTTTTCATTCTTCAGCAGGTTGTCAGGTTGTTTATCTATCCAGCTGAGGGTAGAGAACATGGTTTTATCTACCCACATCCAGCTGTCTCTAAACAGACCAATCCAAGCCAAGGCGTAAAATCCCTTTACAATTGAATATTCTGTTAGATCTAACGTGTTGGTCAGGTCTGTATAATACTGTCTACAGTAACTCTGAGCTTCATGCCATGACATCCCATCAGCGATATTAATGTACCTCTCAGGGCCAGATTTAGTGTCTGTGAGAAGAAAAAAACACAAATAACCACACTTTATTATACATTTAAAGTTAAACAAGTGCTAAACATTTAAGCATTAAATCCACCAATGTGCAGTTTATGTAACAGACTGTGACACTGGAGCTGAACTTGATGTTGCTCTTTGGTCAACTCAAAATCAGACAGAACAAGACAAGATGAAAGGGCTGTGATTGAGATGCTTTGGACATGTGCAGAGGAGGGACATGGGGTATATCAGTAGGATAATGCTAAGGATGGAGCCACCAGGAAGGAGGAAAAGAGGAAGACCAAGGAGGAGGTTTATGGATGTGGTGAGGGAAGACATGCAGGTAGTTGATTTGAAAGAGACATATGGAGATGAATGATCTGTTGTGGTGATTAATAATGGGAGCAGCCCAAAAGAAGAAGATAGTGAATAGACATTTGGTGTCATCCAGATAAGAATGAGTTCTCTTTTAAGGTTTATTCACAATGTTTCAAGCAGTTTTCTTTCAGGTGGTAATTTAAATAAAAACAAAATACAATGATTTTAAAATCACATGAACCCATATTTTATTTACAAAACAACATAGAAAACATATCAGATGTTGCAACTGAGAAAATGTTCAATTTAAGGGGAAAAAAGGTCATATTAAATTTGATGGCTGCAACATGTCTCAAAAAGTTGTGATGGGGCAACAAAACGTCTGGAAAAGTAAGTTTTGTTAAAATTGAACAGTTGGAGAAACAATTACCAACTAATGAGGTTAATTTACAGCAGATCAGTAAGATGAAGCTGGGATCAGATGAATCTAAATTTTAATTTCTATTTGGAAAACATGGAACCCCATTCTCTGGACTAAAGAGAAGAGGGACTATTTGGCTTGCTATCAGCACTCAGTTAAAAAAAGCCACATCTCTGATGGTATGGGAGTAAAATAGTGTCTGTGGAATGGGCAGCTTGCACATTTGGTAAGGCTCCATCAATGCTGAATACTATAGAAGCAACAAATTCTTTCAACCAGAAAGGCCTTAGATATGTGAAAAAGACATAGCTAACTGCAGACTGCATGACTTTGTTCAAGATGAATCCCAGTGTTGAACTGTCTGCCTGCAGTCTAGACCTTTCACCTTTTAAAAACATTTGGTGTACCATGAAATAAAAAATACAACAAAGGAAACCCATAACTGTTGTGCAGCTTGAATCCTCCATCAGACACATATAGGACAACATTCCTCTCCCAAAACTTCAACCTATGGACAAAAAAGACTAGTGATACTACACAGTATCACTAAACATGGCACTGTTCCAATCTTTTAGATGTGTTGCAGCCATCAATTTAAAATTACCTTTTTTATTGTACATAATCTTAGTTTAAAAATGTGATTTTTTTGTTGTTGTTTTATTTGTGAATAATATATATGGTGCCCTGACTTTTTTGGAATTTGTTCCAAACACTGCTATAACAAACAAACCATTTATTGTTCCTTACCATCAAAGCACACAAAATAATTTTTGCTGCTACAGTCTTTATCAGTCCAGCCACTGGAATATATCGCACCACACTCTTGACTTCCACCACCATTGTTCGGCTCTCCGCTCGACCACATCGTCAGGCTTCCCAGTGATTTGTTTTTAAACGACCAGCGCCAGCTGCTGGTGTTAATGTAGAGACCAATCCAAGCACTGAATGTGAGATGATCTTTCTGAGAGTCCCACAGAAGTTTATTCATGTTGTCATTACTTTTAATAATAGCCAGGTCAGTGTTGGTGGCCTTGCAGTAGGCCTGAGCATCAATCCAATTTCTCCCCTCCGGGATCAGATAGTATTTCAGACGGATTGGCAGGACAATGGGAACAGATCCTGTGGAGGAGTTTTAATGGGTTAAAAAATTCAACACCTCTGACCATTACTTCCACAACTTATACTAATGGGTCTGAATCACAAAACTGTTTAGATCTTTATACACCTCCTCTGAAACTAACAGAAACAAATTCCATCATCAGGATGCTCCTGGGCACAAAGCAAGCTTCATGAAGACATGGTTTTAGTGTGAGGGTTGAAGTTGAGGAACCTGAGTGTCCTGAACAGAGCCTTGACCTTCTCAACCCTACTTTGATGAACAGAAATTGGATCCTCTGAACTTTCTCTGTTGCCTGTGTCTGATTTTACTAATGCTCTTGGTAATCGTGAATGATCAGTAATTCCTTACAACACATCACAAACTATAGTGGAAAGCCTTCACAGAAGAACGTCTACAAGTTATGTATGTAACCCTAGTTCCCTAAGGGGAACAAGACGCTGTGTTGCAACAGTTTGGGAATGCAGCGTCTTGTTCCCAAAGGGGAATAAGGGTTACATACATAACAAGACGCTGCATCGCAACAGTTTGGGAACGATTCCGTGTTGTCCACGCTCTGAATCACGTGTGTAATCTGTCCAATGGAAAGCAGTGGTGACGTCATGACCAGGAAGATATAAAAGAAGCGCTACAGGAAAGCTGGCAGTGTGGCAAAGTTATGCAGGACAGAGGGCCACGAGTGGCACTAAGGTCAAGGTTATAGAACCTGACAAAGGTCAGTGAAGTCCTCTGGACACTCCAGAGGACCAAGCCTTAGATGATGCCACACTCTGGATTGAGTGCACTCTGACCCGAAAGGAGCGGGGCGACCAGAGGACTCATAGGAGAATGTAATAGCGTCAATAATCCACCTGCTTAGAGTTTGCTTGTTCACAGGGAGGCCTCTCCTCGAAAGGGCCGTAGCAGACGAGCAGTTGTTTTGACTTCCTCCAATGACTCTTCCTGTGGAAATAAGTGTTCAGTGCTCGTACCTAGTACAGCTGGTTCAGCTTCTCCTGATCTGGGGCCTAAAACAGAGGAGGATAGAATGCCTGGAGCCTAAAGGGTCGTCCAAGGTCATCTTCGGGATGTAACCTACTCTAGGATGCAAAAAGGTACTGGCCATACCTGGAGTGAACTCCAAAAAAGAGGGGGCCACTAAGAGGGCCTGTAGATCCCCTACTCTTGTCAGAGAGCAGATAGTCAGAAGAAACATAGTCCTGACTGTGAGGTGCCTCCATTAAGCCTCGGCCAGGGGCTGAAATGTGGGCCTCAGATACAGCCTCCAGCACAATGGCCAGGTTCCACCCTGGCACTCTAGGCTGCACCGAAGTCCACAGCCTTGGAGTGCAGTGGAGAAAATGCGACACCAGCGGGTCTTTTCCGGGTGATTGCCTACCACGGGGGCACGATACGCCAAAATAGCAGACGGTAGACTTTGACGGTGGACCGAGCCAACCCTTTGGCAAACTGTTCTTGAAGGTATTTCAGCACTGAACCAACCAGGCAGTAAACTGTATCCAATCGGTGCTGAATGCACCACAAAGTGAACAAGTGCCATCTTGTGGCATATGACCTCCTTATGGAAGGTAGCTCTGCAATGCAAAATGGTCTCTACCATCTCAGTGAAGAGACCTGATCCTCAAAACTGTGCCTGAACTGTGGGGCACAGCCACAACCTCCACAACTCTGGGCGGGGGTGAATTATTGCGCACCCTACTTGAGAGAGGAGATCCCTTTTCAGAGGTAAATCCGACGCATCCATCGTAAGCATTACATGACAACACAGGGCCTTCAAATAGGGACCCAGGAGCTAATATCAACCAGTCTTTGATATAGTTTAGGATGTGCCTGAAGAACCCTATTGGTAAGCTTCGGCCCCAAAAGCGAGCTTCAGCAACTTCCTGTGAGAAGGGAGGATGTATACATGAAAGTGTTCATCCTTTAGATCTACCATGACAAACCAGTCCTTGGATATGATCTAAAACATGGTTGAGGGTCAGCATTTTGAACCTGAATCTAATAAGTGAGCGGTTCAGCTGAAATAGATCTAGGTTTGGACACAACCCACTGTCCTCTTTGAGAACTATAAAATACCAGCTGTAGAACCCAAGCTCTCTCTCCGATGGAGGGACCACATCGATGGCCTCCTTCCCCAGAAGAGTGTTTACTTCAGTTCCATGACCAGAGCCTGCTCAGTTCCCAAGAGTGAGGGACGAATTCCAGCCAGGTAGTCTCTTAAAGGTATCAATTCAATTCAATTCAATTCATTTTTATTTGTATAGCGCTTTTAACAATGAACATTGTCTCAAAGCAGCTTTACACAGATAATGTGGTGATTAAACGTAATATGTAAGTATGTTTGTCCCTGATGAGCAACTGTGGCAAGGAAAAACTCCCGAGATGGCATAAGGAAGAAACCTTGAGAGGAACCAGATTCAAGAGGGAACCCATCCTCATCTGGGTTGCACCAAATGTCCATTTGTAGCAGATATACAATGTTGCGGGGTGCAGTGATGATGATCAGAAGCAAACTGCACTCCCGAGTCAGTGCAGCAGACCGCCGACACCAACTACAGTCCAATCCATCCTCAAAGCACCCGTTCTACTCCGGAATTACATGGAACCACCCAAGGTGTTGATGAGATACCGTCCCAAGCTGCACAGAAGTGTGAAGATCCACGGAGGGGAGAGGGGCAGGAACAGTGGTCACTGGAACCTCAGGAGCATGTTTAACTCGACCGAGAAAAAACCCAGTATCAGTCTCTCGATACTGACTCCGTTACGCCTAGAGCCGGGGCTAAGCCCTGGTGCAGCTCTAGGGGCCTCAAAAGAGCTACAATGCTCCTTTCCGGTGAAGCCCAGCTATCTGGAAAAAAATTACTTGCCTGGCCTCCTTCGACCAGTCATGTGTTTGGGTTTCACAGGTAGGTGATCCTGACATCACAGATGCATAATGGAAGCCTGAGCCAACCTGCCACACAATATACCAATCTTATCATCCCTGCACTGGCTTCCTGTTAAGTTTCGAATAGACTACAAACTATTACTTCTTACTTATAAAGCACTAAATGGTTCGGCTCCCACTTACCTATCTAGTCTTTTAACACGCTACAATCCATCACGCTCCCTGAGATCTCAAAACTCTGGACTTCTAGTAGTTCCTAGAATAGCAAAGTCCACTAAAGGTGGTAGAGCATTTTCACATTTAGCTCCTAAACTCTGGAATAGTCTTCCTGACAGTGTTCGGGGTTCAGACATACTCTCCAGTTTAAGTGCAGATTAAAAACGTATCTTTCCAGCAAAGCCTACACATAACACACATCACATCATAACCTTGTGCTCCAGAACATCTGATCACATGCACATTATCAACTTGTGCTGTTAATATCATGAACAGCAGCTACGCTAATTCTCTCCACTGCTTCTCTTTCTCTCCCATCCTGAGACACCCTGAGTCCCTCCAGCTCCAGTCACCTCCCACCTCGTGATGATTACGGACCTTTGAAGAAGTAGATGCCGAACTCGCAAACATCCCGAACCATCTAGAGACATACCAGTGCCAATTGGATCCCATTACATGTGTGGAGTTTTGACATTGGACCTGCTGGAGTGTTTAAAGGCTCTGGCATGGAGAAGCTGATGTTGGATCTGTGATGATCACAAATGCTGAGCTCATAAACTAGGAGCTACTAACCATAAAGACTGTATAAGACTGCAGAAAGAACATCACTTATAATCTTATACTCCAGTGCTCATGTTAGTTCTCACTCTTCAGTGTTGTATTGTTGAAGATTTATGATCAAACTCTTGATGTCACCCAAATGAGATGGGTTCCCTTTTGAGTCTGGTACCTCTAAAGGTTCATTACATCTAGGGGAGTTTTTCTTTCCACCGTTGCCACGGCTTACTCATCAGGGATAAATGCACACCATTCACCTTAACTGTTGATTTCTGTAAAGCTGCTTTGAGACAATGTCTGTTGTGAAAAGCGCTATACAAATAAACTGGACTTGACTTGACTTGAATATACGACTGGCCATAAGAACTGTCAGGATTAAATTGATCAGCACAAGTGTTTATTATCCGTAAACAGATGACTTAGTGAAGCAATTTAATCAACCTTCAAAAATCTGATTTTGAAGTTTGTAACGATGATGCACGTGTTCGTGAATTGCCAAGGACCCTTTGAGGTTACATGGAAAGTTGAATAACTTGATTATGAGGTTAGGTGCGCAGTTATAGATTATGCACTCCAGGTATACTACCTCAATCTAAAACCATGATGAGAGTTGGTCCCTGTGTATCTGGCAACAGTGGTTCCCGAGAGGGAGGAGCTGGTACCAAAGGTAAGTCAGAATGTGCGTCCAAATTCATCCCTCTCCTCTGTGAGACCACCACTCGGGTGGAAGTATGGTATCTTGGGTCATGGACATGTGCGTCCTCAAATTGATTCGACAGCAGGAATTGCAGCCTTCCCGAGACTTAAAATCAAAAGGAGGTGAGTCAGTTTCTGAGGCTTGCTGCCTATTATCGAAGGTTTTGGCCTAATTATTTAGATGTCTACAGCCTGCTGGATGATCGTACCCAGCATTGAGGAGTTCAAGCTGTTATTGATGTCTGCAGAGCAAAACTGACTGAACAGATCAAAATAACACTTCATTTTCATTACGCATTTTATATACCACTCGTAAGATCTTTTTGAAGCTGTCGGAGTTAAATCCTGGTGCTTTTTCATTCATCTTGCACCTCAATCCATTTCTCAAACTCCCTGTATTCACCATACAAGTTCCACCACATGCAGAAATCCTCCATGGTGCTCAGTGAGGTCTTTAGGAAATGTGTACAATCACTGTTTCACTCTGGATGGAACTGGAACTGGATGTTACTATGGTTACTGGTGTTTATTAGCTTCCGACTGCAAATTACTTGTGTGTTCAACTCTCTAAACTCACACCTGAACTTCCAGCCACAATCCACTATTCACCCTGAACTCCTTCCAACCAATCACAATCCACTATTCACCCTGAACTCCTTCCAACCAATCACAATCCACTATTCACCCTGAACTCCTTCCAACCAATCACAATCCACTATTCACACCTGAACTCCTTCCAACCAATCACAATCCACTATTCACACCTGAACTCCTTCCAGCCAATCACAATCCACTATTCATACCTGAACTCCTTCCAACCAATCACAATCCACTATTCACACCTGAACTCCTTCCAGCCAATCACAATCCACTATTCACACCTGAATTTCCAGCCAATCACAATCCAGCATTTAATTTGACCAGGGTGTACAGTGGAGGAAATAATTATTTGAATCCCTGCTGTTTTTGTAAATTACAAAGAAATTACCAGTCTAGAATTTTTATAGTAGGTTTATTTGAACAGAGAGAGAGACAGAATGTAAAAAAAAGAAAAAAAAACATTAAAGAAAGATTATAAATTACAGTTTTTCTCGATTGCTAAGACACATTTCTTGAAAGCTGCTCTTCTTTTCTCTAAACTGTGAACACAAAACCCAATTCTCAAGCTACATTCACAAAACCTCAGACTCTTCTTGCAAAACCAAACTTTCACCTCAAAACAGTTCAATCTGAGCTCAAAACTGAACTATGTTGTCAAATCGTGCCCCGAGTCAATCACAATTAAAATCACTACGGAACAGTCACTAAACACTACGTAGAAAAATAGAAAACACACAATGCTCAGGACATCAAGCTGGAGAAATAAATGTTTATTGTTCACTGTAGGCTAAATGCATGTTGCAAAACAAAAAAACCCTGTGCATTTAGCACTTGTACAAAAAGACAAAACAGAAATCTTGTGCATTTACACGTAGCACTTGTAAAAACAAACAGAAATCGTGTGCGGTTGCCACTTGTGTACAGTAACCCATGTAAAAATAAAGTACAAAAATATACAAATAAGTGCATTACTCAGCCACAGCATCATGTCTCCGTACTGGGTCAGGCCACAGGACTTCATCCACATCACAGGCCACATTTTGTCTGGCCAGGCAACGGGGGAAAAACCCTGGCATGCCGTATCCAGGCTTGGCATGCCTCCACACCTCTGTCACCACAGGCAAGTCCCATGGATGCAGGAGATGTACCCTGGTGTAAGGTTGGCGTTCATATACCTTCCACCGCCATGAGGAGAAGAATTCCTCAAAGGGGTTTAGGAAAGGGGAGTACAGTGGAAGGCAAAGATTGAACCCCTCTCTAACCTGGAGGGCTCTGTGAAAACTCACATCGTCCCAAACAACAACATAGATGGGATGCTCATCCTGCTGCCCTACAGAGCATCTCACGTGTGATTGAGGAAGATGAGGAGCTGGTGAGTGTTGTAGGGCTCTACAAAAAGCTCTACAAAAAGAGAACATGGAGTTACAAAAAATATACATGGAATACTGGGCCTACAAACAGTTAGACCAACCCTCCATTACAATACTACAGTACACTGGTACAGTGATGTACTGAAACATATATTTACTTACAGTATACTGAGGTACAGTATGTAGTCTGTCATACAGCAATTGCTGTCAACATTTACATACTTTACTATAATGTCAAAAAAAGGTAATGACCTGTTCTCTTCTCTAAATCTTCGGATTATGGTGGACACAGTGAATCTACTGATGTTTGGTTGTACCCTTTGTCCAGTCTCCCTCATGCTCATACCATGGACAAGAACATGGTCAATCACAGTAGCTCTGATTTCATCATATATTACTGTTCTTTGTTTTCGCTGATCACCTCGACCTCCTCTCACACAAACTCTTCCTCTCAGATTTCTATCCATTGTAGGGTCTCACAAACCAGTGCTCTCTGAACTGGCTTACTCTATATGTTCCCTCACATCATTAGCCACAAGTGTGATCCATTTTGAGTTGTTGTGTTCAAGTGGTGACACTTGTGCTTTAATTGTGTTTGACTTTTGTCACCTGTGCTCACCATTATGCAGCACGGGTGCATCACAATGAAAATGTGTGGGCAAGTTGTGTCTAAACAGGTGAAAAGTGCTTATGGTTTTGCCAAAAGAGTGATTGATTCAATCAGTGGGTTCAGGCAACTGAGCAATTGGTTCAGACAATAGAGTTTAGTGTTTTAGCAATTGAGAAAAACTGTATTTGATTGAGTGAAATTGTTAGGGTCTTCTGGTTTTGCTGTAGTCACTTCCTGTTTCGCGATACTCACTTCCGGTTCGGCTGTGCGCACTTTCTGCCGTTTTTCTCGCGCCAGTGTTTAAGGACACAAAATTCTGCACATTAACTAGTTCATGACATTCCAATCAGAAATCCAAAGGATTAACCACTGAGCTACTCCCTGCCTAAACACTGGAGACTAGACATGTGCAGCAACTTGCAGCGTTCTTCAGAACCCTTCTGCCTCAGACACTCAGTGTACTGCCAAGCTCTCCATTACCCTATCACTACAGACCTCTCATAACAATCAAACTCATAACCAGGAACAGTACGTCTCATACAATTCTCAATCCCTAGATACAGTATACACAGCATCTCAAGAGTGCACCTCTCACATTTCAGCAACCATTTTAGTATCTTCTCTAGGTACAATACTGTAGAAATTAAACTTGGATATATTTTAGAGTATCAATGTGCAGCATGTAGAGCAGTACAAATTCACTGTCCTCTAAAAATAACTCAACATACAGACATTATTGTCTAAATAACTTTAGAGGTTGTAGAAGCTGAAGGTCCACACGTCAGTGCTCAGACCGCACACTGCAACAAGTAAGAAAGCATGAATTACTGGAACCATGTCCTGTGATCTGATTAGACTAAGTGTGGTGAAACCCTGGTGAGGAGAACCAAGAAAACAGTAAATCATAGTGGTGGGAGCATCATAGTCTGGGGCTGCATGAGTGCAACTGGTACTGGGGAGTTTTCCAACATAACAACAACCCCAAACCCACCACCAAGATGACAACTGCCTTTTTGAGGAAGCTGAAGGTGAAGGTGATGGAGTGGCCAAGTATGCCTCCAACTTGGAACCCTATTAAGCACCTGTGTGGATCCTCAAGCAGAAGGTGGAGAAGCTTCATGTGTCTAACACCCAGCAGCTCTGTGATGTAATTATGAAGAAGTGGAAGAGGATCCCAGCAACAACCTGTGCAGCTCTGGTGAATTCCACACCCAGGAGAATTAAAGCAGTGCTGGATAACGATGTGCTCCACACAATATTCACACTTTGGACACAGTTTTACATGTTCACTGAGGGTGTACTTACTTTAGTTGGCAGTTATTTAGACAGTAATGTCTGTATGTTGTTATTTTTAGAGGACAGTAAATATGTACTGCTACACAAACTGCACACTGACACTCTAAAATATATCAAAGTTTCATTTCTATATTATCATCCCTTGAGAAAATACTAAAATGGTTGTGGAGTGTACTCACTTTTGTGAGATACTGTTTATACACTATAATGCCAAAGGTTTGTGGACACCTGGTCATACAGTACGTACAGTATGTGCTTTTTGAGCATCACATTCCACATTTAGTTTCAATTTGCACTTCTAATTCCCTCCACTCTTCTGGGAAGATCTTCCGCTAGATTTTGTTGTGAGCTTATGGATATTTGTGTTTATCAGCCACAAGGTTGTTAATAAAGGCAGGTACTGATGTAGGTGAGGAGACCTGGGGTGCAGCCAGCGTTCACATTCATCCCAAACGTGTTCAGTAGGGATGAGATTAGAGCTCTATAGCAGGCTACTCAAGATCTTCCTCTTTAAAGCATGTAAACCAGATCTTCATGGAGCACATTTTTTTGATCAGGGGCATCGGCATGGTTTGGGTTTCAAAGTTCAAATGAACACAAAATTTTATTACACCGCATCCAAAGACAACACCGCATCCAAAGTACAACCTACTAGAATACCTGTATTATATCACCAGTATAATATCTTTATAATGTTTTGAAAAAATCTATCAAATACATTTAAGAAATAAAACACTCATCAAGTTGTTTTCTGGCAAAACTGAGACGAGTCTTTATGTTTTTTTTGCTCAGCAGCGGTTTTGGTCTTGGAACTCTGCCATGCAGACCATTTTTGCCGAGTCTTTTTCTTATGGTGGAGTCATGAACACTGACCTTAACTGAGGCAAGTGAGGCCTGCAGTTCTTTGGATGTTGTTGTGGGGTCTTTTGTGACCTCTTGGATGCGTCGTCGCTGTGCTCTTGTGGTAATTTCGGTCGGCTGGTCACTCCTGGGAAGGTTCTCCACTGTTATGTTCTTGAAATTTGTGAATAATGGCTCTCACTGTGGTTTTCTGGAGTCCAAAAGCTCTAAAAATGTCTTTATAACCTTTTCCAGACTGATATATCTCAATTACTTTCCTTCTCATTTGTTTCTGAATTTCTTTGGATCTCTGCATGATGTCTAGCGTTTGAGGATCTTTTGGTCTTCTTCACTTTGTCAGGCAGGTCCTATTTAAGAAATTTCTTGATTGTGAACAGATGTGGCAGTAATCAGGCCTGGGTGTGGTGAGAGAAATTTAACTTAGGTGTAATAAACCACAGTTTTAACAGGGGGGGCAAACACTTTTCGCGCCCCCCCCGTTAAAACTGTGGTTTATTACACCTAAGTTCATTATGTAGTTTTGATTTTGCCCTCAATAATAAAAATCTTCAGCAGGTGAATCTGAGGAGCACCAGGCAAGGACAGATGACCACAGCAAAGGGGCTAGGTCTGACAATCCCCACAGTGGAGCAGATAACCACCAGGATGGTGCTGATGGCACAGGAAACCAGGGTGGATCAGGCTTGTGGGCTGAAGCTCGCTCGAGATCAGACTCGTGAGCTGGAGCTGGCTCGGGATCAGACTCATGGGCTGGGAGTGCTGAAAACACTGGAGTGTCTACCCTAATGACCGGACCTGGTGGTGATTTAGGCGAGTTAAGCTCCATGGCCACTGGAGCTTGGTGTGTTTTGCTCCCCCTTAAAACATTTTTTTAGGGGCTTTTACACCTTCCTCTGCCTCTCCTACAGTGAAGGTGCACCTCCTTCCCAGTAACCATGATTTTACCGGGTAAAAATATCCTTCAATGCGTGTCATTGAATGGTAGCTGATGAGCTGATGACAAAAAAAATTAGAATTTAATCATTTGCAAAACCGGTGAACTCTATAGATGAGTTTCCTTGTCAGATCTGTAGTAGTTCTTGAACTGGGTCCATGGTGTCCTGGAGACTCTCGAAAGCCGCCACATCCAGGGCAGTCTGTGTATTCTGTAACCGGGTTGAATAGGCGTTATGACAGGGTTAAGGATCCAAACGCAGGCTTTATTTAGAAAGTGGCTAACAGGCAGGGTCAACAACGACAAACGATAATATCCAAGGATAGACAAAAGGGTAATCCAAAAAACAGGCAATGGTTGAGGCCAGCAGCAAAAATCATAAACGAGGTAAACAGTCCAAGGTCAAAAACGAGAACATGGCATGGCAAAACATAGAAACACTGGCTGGCATAAGCAAGACAAACAACCTGTTAGTATGTTAATACACAGCAACGTGCATGCATGTGTGCTTGTGCGTGTCCCTTTTGAAGTCCTCCTGCTGGGAACTGGAAAGAGTTTGCAATAGGTTCCCATGCAGGGGCTTCTGGTAACTGCAGTCCTATAGGACACAGTCTGACTGGTCAAGGCGCACTCTGGTGGAGATTGGGATGAACAACAGGGACTGGATATGTGACAATTGGCCAAGTTTTCAGGTCTCTCCAGAGATGTTCTATAAGAGTTCAGGTCATAGCTCTGGGTCACTTCACAGTGTTGTTCCCTAATCCACTCCTGTATTGTCCTGGCCAAGTTTTTGGGGTTCGTTGTCATGTTGGAAGGTGACCCTTGAGCCCAGACTAAAGTCCTGAGTGTTTTGGAACAGGGTTTTTTTTGGGAGATATCTGTACTTGGCTCCATTCACCTTTCCCTCAACCCTGGCCTCCAAATGCATCCAGTGCCCCATAATGACAAGGGTTACAGGGAATGTGTGCAAAGTCCAAATCCCGGCTGAGGAAAGTAAAAGATAAAAACGCTGGATATAAAACCTCCTTGTGCACCTCCTCAGGAACTCACTCAGGAGCTGAAGCCTTCACAGGAGACAACGCAGGTCCGAATCAACGCATTTATTTCTTTATCTAGCGTTAAATAATCCGATAAAAATGAAACCACGTTTGGGCTCTTTAAATGTTATCTTTAATGCGTTCGCCTCCTGGCGTGGTTTTAGAAAACAGTTATTTATATTAAAGTCTTATTTTACCTTCATTTCTCTTTCTCCATATTTCTAGTCTGATTTTCCCGTGCGTGTGATTTTCCCTGAAAATGTCAGCAGGTAAGCTCACGACAATGGAGTCTGTATGTGTAGCTGATGCATGTTGTTACACCAGATTATTATTATTTTTTATTAATATTATTTTAGTAATTATTCTATTTAACTTTATTACTTGCTCTCTGTTTTTTTCATTCTGAAACACAGTCCAGAGTGGATTAGAGCTTTATTGAGAGTGGAACTCATTTAAATAGTTAAATGTGGCATCATTGCAAATGTTGTTCTGTCTAATAGTTAATCGAAGTTAGTTAAAAACATTTAATGATGTTAATAAAAGTTTTGTTACAAATATTTTTCTGTTATAAAATGGCGGAGTCACGCTATAAAACAGGTGCTGCTGCAAAATGTTTACACCAAGTTCATAATTTTCTCACATTTACAGGACATCATATTCAAATAAAACATAACCAGTGTGTTTCTTTATCGATTACCTGATATATTGACATCATGGGTTCTGTGGTTTACAGGCGAAGCAGGAAGAGCGCTAATATTGCTGATGTGTTTTGTCCATGTGTTTTGTTACCCAGGTATGCTAATGTTCATTCAGTTGTTTTAAATTTGTTTATTTTGTATTAAAATAAATTACATTTTGTGTCTTTATACTGTTATAATATATGTCTAGCATTAGAACTTAAGTTACATTGGAAGTCAAAGCTCTTTCAGCAGCACCATTACAGTGGAGAAACAAGGTGGGAGGAGCACTAGTGTTGCTGTGCACTAGTATCATTTATATATAATTTTGGTGTATATTTTATACATTTTATATATATACCCAATGTTTCTAATTAAATTGTGGTGGTGTGAAATTGTTTACTCTCTGAATCTAAAGCATTGTATTATCATTATATTATCATTCTAACCACATCATCGCTGTCAATCAGAAACTCACAGAAACATATTCATTCATTACATCACTAAACTGTTCATGTAATTGTTGCCAAAGGTGCTTCAACTAAATTCTGACTAAAGGGACTCAGTACATGTGATATTTCATTTTTGTTTATTTTTATTGTAAAAATGTAGAGACATTTCTACAATTCTGTTTTATCTGGTACTGAGTGTAGATTAATGAGACAAAAATCAGTTTGAAAGATTGTAGTATCAGGACTTCAACATAACTTTGAACACAGTAAAGGGGATCTGAATATTTTCTGCACGCACTGTATGCATTTAATTCTATTCTGAATACTACTTCCTCTCTGAAAAGTGTTCTCTTTCCTGCAGCACAGGGCACGCTAGAACTGATTGATAACTTTGACAGACCTGGCATGACATATTCTGATGGAGTGTACACTAGCACATATACATATGCTAATGGTTTCGGAGATGAGCCAGGGAAGCGCATCCCTAAAGCTGGAGCTGTTGCTGAGGCTGGTGTAGGACGAGCTGGAGCAGCATGGAGCATCTTCTCAGCTGAAGCTAGAGGTCCAAATGCTGCTGCTTGTGCTAAGGCTAATGTTCTGGAAGCAGGAGCCATGGCTTGGAGCTGAGCTTGGAAGTGTTTCAGCTGTAAGCTGGTCTAGTTGAAGCGAAGCTGGGTCTGGGGGTCGAGACTGGTGTCTCATTAGTCCACTAAATTAGAGCTTAAGCTTCTTGGCACCGGTATCACACTCGGTAATATCATTGAACTTTCTTTTTTTGGAAGTAAACTAACATGGAAATTGTTTTGATTTTTCTTCACAATAATCGCCCGGATAATATTTCCCCAGACTATAATTTCTCTAACTAGACTTATAAACATCACATTTCTGAAATTAACATAAAAAACTCAACACAACTTTATAGTTTAAGCCCTGCTTGTGTTTAATGGAAAGTGTTCAATAAAGGCATGAACGTCTTAAAACTACAATTGATTGCACACACACACACACACACACACACACACACACACACACACACACACACACACACACACTTCTCTGTGCAAGAGTCGTGTGTGTAATACACTTCAAAAAGCCACGTCATCAGTTCCTCACGGAGATCCTCCCTTTTTACTACAGCCGTTGTGCTGTTTTAGTGACTGGTTCAGAACCTGTGCTAGATTTTGGGGTTAAGTTTTCTAAGTTTTGGAGATTGTGAGAGCATTTGTTAGTTTGTTTGTTTCCACCTTTTAAACATTTTGTTTGGCTCTGTAAATAAGAATCTGATGCCATTTCTTATTTTCCCTTTCTTTTGGTAATTATGGGAAGCACATTGTATTTTTATTGACTTTCTTTTGGTTATGGTTCTTCAATGGTTTGTTATTTTGGTTATTTGTGGTAACAAAACACACACATAGAACGAACACCACAAGAGTTTCAGGAAGTTTATTTTCATCTCACAGAAGTTCAGAACATAATGAACGTGATGATTGTGTGATGTGATGATTCCAGACAAAAGCACTCTGTTCACACAGTATAGACTAGAGAACACAACGCTCACAGCCGCATGACCGCTACGTGTACATGAGCCTAAAATCAACACTGTTTTTACTTCATTTGGACTGAAATGTTCCTTATTTACAGCACCTGTGAAAAGTGTGGAAAGAGTCTTTTAGGGTTTTTGAGAGACTAGTGAAGAACATCTTTGGTGAGTTTTACAGGAATGAATGTTGACAAACTTTTGAGAGTGTATGAAGCTTTTCTTTAGGTTAAGCGAGAATTTTCTCACTGAAAATAAAGTGGAACATCTGGACATTTATAGATTTTTTTGGTCAAAAGAAAATCTCCAGACCGTTACAATATCGAGTTTGTTGCATAGAAACAGAAGGACCATACATGTGTCTCTCAAACACCATAAAATACCACACACTTTTCACAGACGCCGTATATACGTATATAGAATTTGGACAAAAATATGTGTGTAAACTTTTCTCCCAAAAACCTGATTTAAGCCCAACATGAGTCAATATATATATTTTTTTTCCAAAAGGCGTCATTATTTACACTGTAATGGGAAAAAAAATATATCACCAAATACATTCTTTTCTATTCTATTCTATTCTTTTCTATTCTATTCTATTCTATTCTATTCTAATCTATTCTATTCTATTCTTCACATGGATAAAAGAATATTGCTGTGTGTGTATTAGAATGTGTGCGCATGTATGTGTTTAAGAGTCGTACTCCTGCCCAATGTACTTAGCTATAGTGCTTAGCTGGATGTTTGTTGTTCTCTCATAGATGGTTCCTGCAACAAAACATATATATATATATATTCACACACACACACACACACACACACACACACACACACACACACACACACATATATATATATATATATATATATATATATATATATATATACACACACACAGACACACACACACACACATAAATGTTGATCATACTTACACGTGTGTGTGTGTGTGTGTGTGTGTGTGTGTGTGTGTGTGTGTGTGTGTGTGTGTGTGTGACCTATCTTACAGTCTCTGTAGTATTTCTTTATTGGATAGTCCCTGGTGAAGCCGACGCCCCCCATCCACTCAATGTGGTTAATGTTGCCACCTACGCACACACACACACACACACACACACACACACACACTCTATCACTTTATCACTGTCAATCTTTCTGGTTCTCTTTCTTTCTTTCACTCATCATCTCATTCTTTTTTCCCTTATTTCTTTCATCTTTCCCATGTTCTTTTCTTGTTTTTCTTTCTGTATCCATCTTTCATTCTCATTCCTCTCCACTTTTTGTCCCTCATTTTGTCCCTTGTCTTTTCTTTTTTATCTTTCTTTTGCCCTCTTTAAGTCTCAGTCTCTCCTCTCGCTTCCTTTCTTCATTTTTTTTCTGTCTATTCTTATTCTTCCTGTTATTTTCCCTTCTCTTTTCACTCTCTCCATTCCAATTATTCTGTCTTTCCTCCAAAAAAGAAAATAGGGCACTTTTCGACCCCAGCAAGGCCAACTATGGAGAATTCTAAGAAAAGAAAAGTGTCTGAAGAAAACAGAACGTTTAATGCTACGACTGCATTTGCAGGTGTGAGTCAACCTGATCTTGAGATGGAACTGGCCGACATAGCCGACAAAGACATATGGGCATCCAAGTTTAAACGCTTGACAGCAGACCTTGAAGATGTTGCCTGTCAGAAGGCCATTCTTGCTCAGAATCACAAATGGAGTGATATTGAAAACCTCCCCAAACCGGACAAACTTGTGTTCGAAACATGGAATGCTATCCCCGACATTTATGTGAGCATGAAAAAGTATGCGCTTGGAGTCCTGTCGATCTTTGGATTCACATATGTATGTGAGCAGGTGTTCTCCAACATGAACTTTATTAAAAACAAATGTCGCGCACGCCTCACAGATGACAGCTTACGATCCTGTGTAAAGATGAAGGTGACATCATACAGCCCTGACGTGCAGACGCTGGGCGCTGAGGTTCAGGAGCAGAAATCACATTAACCAAGTATGATACATATTTAAATTGTCTATTATTTTGCATATATTCATATTTTTTCATTGTTCGGTGAAATAGTCCTTTTATTATTCAGGTTGACCGCTGACTGCTTGCGCCAGTAAAAGGATGACGGCACACAGAAGAGGATGGCATTTTTGGTTTGCTGCCGATGGATAATTTATGTTCGGCGTTCTTTTCATAAATACCAGAAGGACTCAAATAGACAGTGAATATTTTACTTGAAAGTAACCTTCAACCCAATGTCTTTTTTTTTGTTGCATGCAGAAATGTAATTTCATTCTCTTTGCAGTTCATTGATTTCATAAATGCAACACATTATGGTTTGATTATACATGGCATAAAGGCAAATAAAAACTTTACATGTAGTGTTATTTCAATTTAAATGTCAAAAGGGTTTTGTGGCTCCCAGTGTTTTCTTTTCGGTGGGAAACAGGTCCAAATGGCTCTTTGTGTGGTGAAGGTTGCCGACCCCTGGACTAAACCAACGAGTGAGTGAATGAGTGAAGGAGTCCGTGTGTCAATAAGCGAGTGAGTAAATGTGTAAATGAGTGATTGAATGAATGAATGAGGGAGTGAATTAATAAGTGAACAAGTGAGTGAATGAATGAGTAAATAAGTAAGTAAATGAATGAGGGAGTGAGAAATCTGATGCTGCATGGCCTGAAAACACACCTTATTATTATATACACTCACACACATTTACAGCCAATCTTCATCATCATCATCATCACACACACACACACACACGAGCTCACTCACAGCCACACAACATTGTCATATATATATATATATATATATATATATATATATATAATGTGTGTGTAAAAGAGTGTGTGTGTGTGTGTGTGTGTGTGTGTGTGTGAGACCTGAAAATCAAAGATGTGTTTTCCGAACTGGACTCTCTGCTTGGTGTAGGGAACAGTGTGATCAAAACATCCCTGAGCCAAACCCAACATCTGTAATCACAACAACATCAGAGTCAGAGAGAGAGAGAGAGAGAGAGAGAGAGAGAGAGAGAGAGAGAGAGAGAGAGAGAGAAAGAGAGAGACAGTGAGAGAGCAAGAGAGAGAGAGAGAAAGAAAAAAAAAAGAGAGAGAGAGAGACTTTTTTTACTTTTACAATCCTTTATTTGACATAAGTCACGTTATGTTCTGGATGGTATCAAATAAATAAATAAATAACATTAAATAGACATCAATAAAACAAGACAATGACAGTTAAAAGATGGGGGTTGGTGTAATTGTTTAGCTCAGCTCTGGTGCAAAGTACAGTTCTTTTTCTTTTAAAGAACAAAGAGCTTCTCCACAACACCACCCAGTCTCAAAAATCTTTAGATCCCCAATATTCCTGTAAAAGTCAAAATCAACAACAATCCTGGATTTTTAAGCCTGGAGAAGATTCTGTTTGCATCACAGTCATTTTGTTTTTCCTGCTCAGGTATGTTGCCATTTTTGCTTGACCAAAAATTAAATTAATTAAGTGACACATGAACCTGTTTCTCCTGACGTACTTAAAACCAAGAATAAAACACTGTAGAGTAAAATTCACATTGAAGAGCCTTAAAATAAGTTTTAAAATCTCAAACAGTGACTGTAACCTGGAGCAGTGATTAAAAGTGTGAAAAACAGTTTCTCTCTGTGAACAGAACGGAGTCCTGTAGAACATCAGGGTTTAAAAATAAAAGAGTTCAATGAGATGATGCAGTGTAAAATACTCCACTGGAGGTTGGCAGATTTTTTGGTTAACGGTGGTTTGTACAGTGTCTCCAATCTGGTTTAATATCATCATTAAAACCAAGAACATTTCTCCACTGCGGGTCCACCCTCCCACTCAGTTTATTCTTATTTAAAACCTTAACACAGGCCCTGTAGAGCAGCTTCCCTGTAGTTCATCTCCCCTTCACCGCTGCACTCTAGGAGGGGAACCTCCACACCTGTCGAGGTCAGGAGCGATGTCCAGCCGGGAAATGGGTTCCTCCTCTGTAGAGTCGATCTCACAGATTCTGTATTCCTTCAGCTGAACACACTCCTCCGCTGTTAGTGTGGACCTCCAGTGGTGTAGGAGCTGGTTAGTGACGGGCAGGGACCGGAGGCCTATACGTGCTGCCAGGTCCTCCACTCGTGACAGGTCTGCCCCTGCGATGTTCACCAGCTCCCAGAGTGTGACGATCTTAGAGGAAATCAAAGCTCTGTACAGTGTGGGGGTGGTTGCACTGGAGATATCCAGACGACTCCCATAGATCAGGGGCTCCTCCAGCAGCCAGTGTAGTGTTCCGCAAATTTTAATCTGTTTTTTTTTTTATTCCATATTTTAAATATATTTTAAGTTCACGGTAAAAGACTGGTAATCCAGAGATATCCAATGTGTGTATGTCCATTAAAAACAAAGTTCTGTCCAGTCCCAGTCCTCCCACCATGTGCAAAAAAATTTCACAGGCTGCTGTCCTCCAAACCTGGTTAAGGGGCCCAGTTAGGAGTTCAGATGGTCAGCTGAACCAGCTCTTGCCCCCCTCCCTCCTTGGGCAGATGGAGGACACTCTGAGGAATCCAGTGCAGACCATCCCAGAAAAAGTCCACAAGCAGGGCCTGGATGTTTGCTAGCAGGTTTGGCGGCAGATCCACACACGCCAGTTTGTGCCAGAGAGACGAAGCTGCCAGGTTGTTGATGACCAGAGTTCGCCCCCTGGAGGACATCTTTGGAACCAGCTGCTTCCACCTGCTCAGTCTGCCCTTGATGTGCGCTACAGTGCCTTCCCAGTTTTTACTTAAAAACTCGTTACTTCTCAGGTACCCCCAAGGACACCCAAGTATTTAAAAACCCCCTTTTTTCCACACCAGACCTTCTGGGAGTGTTGACTCCCCAACTCCCCACTCCACAACTTAAACTGCTTCACTTTTTCCCCAGTTTACTTTTGCTGATGATAAAAGCTCGAAGTCTTCTAAAACGTAATTTAAATATTTACATCAGACCCCATAATAACAGCCAAGTCATCTGCATATGCTGACAGGTAAAGTACAGCATTGGTGTGTGGAATATTAAAACCAGATACTTCTTAATTTGATTAAAAGAGGTTTGAAAGCCAGAATGTACAGCATTCCTGACAGTGAACAGCTCTGCCTGATCCCACTGTACTCTTTAAAAGGGGCACATAAACCACCATTAACCTTCAGTACACTCTCAATTTCACTGTACATCACCTAGATCATGGCTATGAAAACAGTGGTGTTCCTGGTGCCCACCCATTCTCCATGTCCTGGAGAGCCTCCTGAAGCTCGGTCAGTGTCAGCTCTCTATCCAACTCCTTGGCCACTGACTCTGAGATCTTTGGCCGGTTACTGAGGAAGCTATCCTCCACATCCTGTGCCCCTGACCTCTGACCGCTATACAGCTTTGAATAGAAGCTGACTGTTTGAGGAATTTCAGAAGGCTCTGACATGAGATCCCCTGATTCACAGCATGCATAAATCTTTACTGTCCAGTCTTTTGTTCTAAACTGAAGCTGTACTCCGGCTTCCGCCTCCCATTCATTCGCTCCCTGACATTAACAGCCAGCCAATCCCGATCTTTCAATGCAACAGGTTTAGCTTTTATACAGTCCTCACACTCTTTTTTTCCTGGCACTCTGCAAGATTTAATGAACGTGTACAGGTGTTTTTCAACCGCTTTTACTTCACTGGTGTCCCATTTTTCATTTTTCTTAAAAACCTTAGCACACAACAATGTTAGTCAAATCATACAACATTTTTTTATTTTATAAAAGCTTGCCATCATTTTAGTTCATTGGATAATACCTTTGGATGATGTAGTACTAGTTGGTTCTGTGGCTTGCTCAGCCGACCTTCCTGGGATTGATTGGTAAATGGTTTTAAGGCCTGTTCTTCTCCAAGATCTATTTAAACAGACTAAATGCAGTACAATAACAGAGCCCCAAGAATTGACACTTCTGTGTTGCCAGGGTAGAACTATACATGTGCTAAGATGTTGCAAATAGACAAAAAAAAACCCTTTATTTACCCTTTACCACACTATTAATAAATAAAACCAACATTGGCACTCCTAATGTCACACACTTTTCTATAGGGATAGGAAATTAAACATCTTCCTGACATTTCTTTAAATTTAACCTACAACTCCTCCAGGAAGCTCAATAGTAATAAGCTCCACTGGCACTGATACTGCATATTCAGTGCTACTGGTGTCACATGACACTGTATGATACATCTAACTAAACTGTGACTTCCTCAGCTGTAGACGCTGACCAGCAAGTAAAGCTCACCTTCTTCATCTGACTGATTCTCTGTTCCTGACAGATCCTTTTGGACTTCTGAACTTGGGACAATTACTGCTTCTATCAAAACAACAACCAAAACAATGTAATATGACTGTTATATTCTTATGCTAGTCCTTTAGGTTTAAAGATGCTGACAATTAATTCTTTGCTCCACATTGTATTGAAAATTCACGTAGACAATCAGATCCCTTAAGTGTGAAAGTGCTGCAGGACATGCAAACATGTAGATGCTTTCAGATGGAATTGCACACGATTCTCTTGTTTTTATAAGAAGCTTCATGTTCTTCTGCATAGCAGGTGTTAAAAGAATTGGAACCTTTCGTCCTCGCTTTCCACGTATTTCAATTCGGGTAAAATGATGGCAGAGTTTCTTTTCAATCTCTAAAAGTGCGAGAGCAACATCTTCATGCAAGTTATCTGTGTGTAGTTGGTAACGCTATCAATATGTAGGTTACACGGTTATGGACCAGATCGCTAGGTTCGCTAGGGAAGGAAAGGAATAGAGAATGCACCTTAATAATCAGACAGACCAGGAAAATGACTTTTACCAAGATGGTTTTGTTTACTTATGAGGAAAAAGGTTTAAATGGACATACATGTGAAACATAAAACGATGAAATAAAATGGCTTTTAGAGAAACTTTAAATATGTTGAGCTCCTTTGTAGTTATTTGATCTAATTATATTATGTTTTGTTTCTATTTGTATTATACTTGCTATATTTGTTATCGATTTGTATTTAATTGAACTTGCTTTATAATTTCTAATTTTGGAGCTTTGTTTCCTATAAGGTTGTTAAATTTCTTTAACACACAAAGAAATGTACAATTTCAGATACTCAAGAACATTACATTAAGGAAAATAAATATATACATGAAAATAATTCAAAACTGGTCAAAATGTACCTTAAATGAATAGGTCTCAGCCTATGGAACAAATGTATATGTGTGTAGGGAAAATAGTCCTTTAAATCTAAATAAATGCAAAAGTCTTGGAATGATGGTTGCAATTGCTTGAGGTGTAAGTGTTCAATAGTGCAACATTCAGGTAATTAGTGAAAAAAAAAACAACACAGCTGGATGAATTCCACTTGTGAAAGCAGATAAGGCACGGATCAATTGATGGATCAAGAATTCTCTTCTCTTTCGTCTCTCTTTAGGATTCTCAAACTGGGAGGCTCACCATCTCAGGATCACAGCTTTTCAGGCTCTCAAAAAACCCCTGACCTGTTCATACGAACCACGCCATGAACATCGTAAACAGTTAATGTCTTTTAAACTCAACATGTCAGAAATATATAATACTAAACTAAACTAAACTAGGTGAAAATACTATTTTAACTTAATACACATAAGCAATCATTTACATAAATGATAATCCATTGAAAAGTATTAAGCTCTTTAGAAATGCAATGCACACAGCCACAATATATCACACATTCCAACCAGACAAATTGTTGTATACCAACAATAAATGGATATAAACTCACAAAAAAACACTTTTAAACATGAATAAACTTCTCACCTCTGTGACATCATGCACAGCACCCATCATAATAATAGCGTTTTTTTATTTATTTATTTTAACTATTTATTTTAGCTATTATACTATATATATAATATATATATATATATAATATATATATATATATTATACTATTTTACAAAACATTATATTACTTTTGTTAGTGTTTTAGGTGAAAATATACTTATTGCAAAAATATATGTTTTTCTTCTAATCAGCTCAATTCTGACCTGTGTTACATGTGTTTCTGTTGGTAAATGATGTTAATGGCATTTTTGACTTCTGTTCAGATCACTCCATCTTGCTGCATACATGTCTGAAAGGTTGTTAGCTTTGTTTGCTCTTTCGCTGTCGCCATCCATTATTGCTTTAAATGAAACCAAAGAAGCAATCTTCCGTAAGCTGTGACCCAGTTTTAATGCAAGTGATGGTCGTTGGAATGTGCACTTTTCTTCATTATAACCACAAGCTTTTTTGACAGCAGTGATGACATGCATGAAACTGAGCTTGACTGATCAGGTTTAACTTGAGTGTGTTCCACATCTCCAACATTGCAGTGACCAGTGCTAGGACTAAGTGAAGGACATATTTTTCTTACTCTCTTGGCGTTCCTTTTAGAAACTGAAATTGTAAGACTGCAGTTACATTTATCCGAAGATGAATGAGCATGTACCTGAATCTTCTTCTATCTGAAGATTCAGGTACATACTCCTCTTCATTGCCTTCCATACTACTAATGGAGAAGCCCTCATCACCCCTGCTTACATCATCAAGCTATAAAATACAATATAACTTAAATATTAACGCTGACAATACTAATGTATTCTTTAGATATTTCTTGCTGGCACATCAGATTCTCCTGTGGGCTGAGGGGAAGCTGCTCTCCTTGAGGGCAGGGTATATGCCAGGCCACTTAAATGAGGCTGCAGATGCCTTCTCGGGACAAGGGCCGAGGCACCCGGGAGTGCTGAAGAAAATTTGCATTATTAAGCAAAAGATCTTGCTGGCCTCAAGACATGCTGATACAGATGTGAGGTACAGTCCAAGCACAGTTCAGGATGTTTTCCTCCATACTGTACATCAAGGCCTGGGGCACAAACATGATGAAATCCGTCGAGAACTCAAACCATTGCTTGCAGATCCTAGTGTGACTGATGAGACAAACCTAAAACAGATACATAAGATAATGAGCGATGAAAGTGGAAGACAGAGGCGTTTAGGTCCGGCCACCCGTCAAAGGCTCGCGACTGTGCACAGTGCTCAGGCTGAAGCAAATGTCATTCAGTCTCCTGGTGTCAAGGAAGAAAAAGTGGAAAAGAAATCAAAAACAGATGTGATCCAACAGTTGACAGACAAAGTTGAGAAGCTGACCAGCCTTGTAGAGGTTATGCAACAGTCAGTACAAACACAAAAACCGGGACAAGTCAGGCATGCACAGAGAGGTAAGACAAACGACAGGAGGGAGAAACCATATGGATGTCACAAGTGCATTGAACAGAACTACTCCGCTTGCACTCACTGTTTCTGTTGTGGCGAAGACGGTCATCGAGCAGTGGGATGTCTGAAGAAAACGGTGCAGCAGGAAAACTGGAGCCAGTCCATGTTGGGGGACAGACAGTGACTGAATCCCTAAAGTCCCAGACACACACCCGCCATACCAATGACCCAGACACACAAAGTGTGACAGCCGTTCAAGCACAAGGCATGACAGAAGTTCAAAGTCAGAGACAAACAAACCCAACCTCTGGTACACCATTTCACATCCTACCGAACAGCAAAAGTGGGCGTCTTGCCAAACTCATTGGAAGAAAAGCTCTCACCTACTGTAACCTGAATGGTTTAGCTGTGACTGCTTTGTTAGATACTGGAGCTCAGGTGAGCATGATTGACAGAGATTGGAAAAACAAATACTTGCCAGGTACCATTGTTAACTCGCTTAGCGAGATTTTTCAGGATGGAGAGGAGCTGAAAGTCTGTGCAGTTAATGGTGACATGATTCCATTTGATGGCTGGATATCCCTAACAATTATTTTGATGGGAAATGAAAATCCTGCTCTGTCAGTCACTGTGCTATTTCTTGTCAGCAGTCTTACCCTGGAGAGGCCACTACTGGGATTAAATGTGCTGGAGGAGATGATACAAGCACAGCCTGAGCAGCTAGTCCCCACACTCACTACCCTACTTTGTAACGCCATGTTAATATCAACCGATAAAGCAGAGCTTCTTGTAAGCTTCATCCAGGCCAGTAAACCCTCTGTACAGTGTGGACGTATACGGACTGGCAGACAAGATGTTGCCATTCCAGCGGGTCAAGTAGCCTGGATAAAATGCCAAGTCCCACCAAGCATGGACTCGTCTGATTTAGCCTTCCTGTTTGAACCTGACGATAACGCATTGCTGGCCGACCTGGATGTTGGCGATGCTCTGTTGGAGGTGCAAAACCCAAGGAAGCCATATGTAACTGTACCTGTTGGAAACAACACAAAACACTCCATCCTTTTACCAAGAAAGACAGCTCTTGGCCGCATTCATACTGTTGAGAAGGTGATTCCAGCGGGCCAGCGGGCCAGCCCAACAACCCAACATCCACAGTAACCATCAACAGTGCTGTTTTAACCCCTGATGGCCCCAGCCCACCTCCATGGCAACCTAATGTTGACCTTAGCCATCTCAACGAGGAAAAAAGGTTAGTGTTCAGTGTAATGCTTCGCGAAGAAGCTGGCGCTTTCGCACAAGGTGAAAACGATATTGGATGCATACCAAGCCTACAGATGTTGATCACACTTAAGGATACATTACCCGTGCAAAGGACTTACTCTTCAGTCCCTAAGCCACTTTTTAAAGAGGTAAAAGAGTACATACAGGAACTGTTGCTCAGAGGCTGGATAGTTAAATCCAAATCCCTGTATGCTGCTCCAGTTGTCTGCGTCAGAAAAAAAGATGGAAGCTTGAGGCTGTGCATTGATTATCGCCTCCTGAACAAGAAGACTGTCCCTGACCGACATCCTCTACCTAGAATACAGGACCTGACAGATACCCTTGGTGGCAATACCTGGTTTAGCATATTGGACCAGGGCAAAGCCTATCAACAGGGTTTTGTTGCTGAAGATTCCCGCCATTTCACCGCCTTTATCACTCCTTGGGGGCTTTATGAATGGGTCCGTGTCCCATTTGGATTGTCGAATGCCCCTGCAGCATTCCAGCGAAGCATGGAAGAAATGCTTGGGCCTCTCAGAGACGAGTGCTGCATCCCATATCTTGACGATGTGCTCTGCTATGCAAAAACATTCGATGAACATGTGGAGGCGCTCCGCAGAGTCCTCCAGGCTCTCCAGCGCCACGGAGTAAAATTGAGGCCTGAGAAATGCGAGCTATTCAAACAAGAAGTCAGGTATGTGGGCCGTCTTGTGTCAGCTGAGGGGATCAGAATAGACCCCGGTGACTTGGAAGCTGTCAAAACCCTGACGAGTAAAACACCACAGACAGTCGGTGAGGTGAGGAAGCTGACTGGATTCCTGGGTTATTACCGCTCATACATTCAGGATTTTTCCCGAATTGCAAAACCAATCTATGACCTACTTCAAACGAAGTCAGGAAAACCCCGGATCCCAGTACGAGGTAAAAGTGCTGGGGGACCACAATTACCCTCCCGAGAACCTGTTAGCTGGACTGCTGTACACCAGGGAGCCCTTGAACAATTGGTCACTCTCTTGACAAGTCCACCTGTTTTGGCATACCCTGATTTCCACTTGCCTTTCACTTTACATACCGACGCTTCAGACCGAGGCCTTGGAGCAGTCCTATACCAGCGCCAGGATAGCAAACTGAGAGTCATAGGATATGGGTCAAGAACACTCACACCAGCAGAACGCAATTACCATCTGCACAGTGGGAAACTGGAGTTCCTTGCACTGAAATGGGCAGTGTGTGAGAAGTTCCGCGATTACTTATACTATGCTCCACACTTTACTGTCTATACAGATAATAATCCGCTGACTTATGTCCTGGGGACGGCGAAACTCAATGCGGTTGGTCACCGTGGGTTGGTGAGCTTTCTGATTTTAGATTTGACATTAAATACAGGCCCGGGAAGTCAAATGTAGATGCAGACACTTTGTTACGCCTGCCTCTCGATATAGAGACATATGAGATGACTTGCACTGGGGAAGTCACAGATGAGGCAGTGCGTGCAACATGGGATGGGAGTCAGGCAGCTAAGAGCAAGGACGTAGCCTGGGTGGCAGCATTTAATATGACCTCCTCTAAACCGCTCCAACAATTTCACTCCAACATACTGCCCATCAACCATGAGGATCTTGTGAGGGCCCAGCAAGAGGATAAAGCAATAAACCAGATAAGAGAGTTAAAACTGTCTGGCACTAAATTGATGGAAGCAATCCGAAAAACAGTGAGAGGAGCCGCTCAAAAACTGCTTCATGAATGGAGTAAGCTGTATTTGGAAAATGATCTCCTTTACCGAAGAACTAAGGAGCAGAAACAGTTGGTCCTCCCCTGCAAATACAGGGTGCTTGCTCTGAAATATCTGCACAATGAGATGGGACATGTGGGCACAGAAAGAGTCCTTCACCTTGCTAGGGAGAGATTCTACTGGCCCTTTATGGCAAAAGAAATAGAGGATTATGTCACCCGAAAATGTCCATGTATCAAGGCCAAGAAACCTACCACACAGATCCGTGCACCAATGGGCAGCATCACGTCCAGTTTCCCTTTAGAGCTTGTGTGCATTGACTACTTGCATTTGGAAGCCAGCAGTGGAGGTTATGAGTACATTCTAGTAGTGCTTGATCATTTCACCAGATTCGCACAGGCGTATCCCACAAAAAACAAGAGCGGTAAGACTGCAGCCGAGCGCCTGTTTAGCGACTTTATACCCCGATTTGGGTACCCCGCCAAACTTCATCACGACCAAGGCCGGGAGTTTGAGAATAAACTGTTCCAAACGTTACAGCAACTGTCGGGAGTAGCCAACTCTAGGACAACGCCGTATCACCCGCAAGGAAACCCAGCTGAGCGGCTAAACCGCACCATACTCCAGATGTTGAGGACACTGACTGAAAGTAAGAAACTGCGGTGGAAGGATCACCTCCCGCATGTTATACACGCATATAATTGCACCAGACATGAATCAACTGGCTATTCACCCTTTTTCCTCCTTTATGGCCGTCATCCACATCTCCCAGTTGACTTACTCTTTGGGTTACCTGAAGACAAGGAGTCATATTCACCTAGAGGCTATGCCGAAAAATGGGCCGAAAGAATGTCAGAAGCCTACCGGATTGCCAGTGAAAACAGCAGGAAGTCCAGTGCAAGAGAAAAGGTCATTTATGACAGGAAAGCAAAAGGAGTGGTTTTACAACCAGGTGATCGGGTTCTGGTTAGGAATCTCTGTGAACGTGGGGGCCCAGGCAAGTTAAGACCCTATTGGGAGAAGACTGTCTACAGTGTTAAACAACAACTGGCCAACAATCCTGTTTACATTTTCTGTCCTGAGACTGGGGACCAGGAAAGAACCCGTACATTGCATCGCAATCTCTTGTTGCTGGTGAACGACTTACCCCTCGACATCACCGTACCTCATACCAGACCTATCACTGGAAAAAAGCAACGCACAGTAAGACAGGGGGATCAGACAGCCACACAAACGGGCACCAATGAGGGTCGTAGCTCTGATTCAGATGATGATGATGATTACAACCCAGGGTATTGGTTGAGAACCTCTTCAGTGAGACAGGAGGCAGGGCCTCCTACTTATCCTGAGAAATCTACCTCGCCTCAGAGGAACCTCTGTGCAGCTCCAGAACCTGTATGTAGCACACCTTTTACTGTACCTGAGTATTCACCAAGCTTTATTCTGGCACCTCCAGAAAGTGAAGCTACCCAAGGCACTGATAAGGTCCTACATGATCTCACTAGACCTACGGAAGAAAATGAAGGCAACCAGTATGTGGAGCCCAGCACCGAAAGCCGACCCCTAACCCATCTTGTTGAGCAAGGCCACACAGAACTGAGAAGGTCGACACGTGAAAGGAAGCCAAGACAGTTTCTCACCTATGAAACATTAGGTGAACCATCAACGCAGTCACACACTAATCTTAACTCAGTTTCTGCTCACTTATCCCCATACACGCCCATCACCCATCTCCCTTCACCCCCATACCTGCCCATGTCATTCATTACCCCAATGAGTCTACCAGGTTTACAACCCATCTTGTACACTCAGACACCGTACCCACCATATACCCACCATACACCAGTCACATATATTCCATCCACAACGCTTTGCTATTGAGTAGAATTTCGATTACTAAGGATGTTTATGATTAAAGAACAGTTTAAGATGTTTGGTTAATATGTTTAAAGGAATGCCAGGAGCCATTCTTATTTTGTCGGGGAGCGTGTGATGCCCACGAAGGTGTGCCCACATTGTGTATTAGTCGTTTTTTTTGTAGTTAATTTTTATTATACACTCTTTTTTCAAGATTTTTTTTGCATAACATGTAATGTTAAACAGTAACATATACATGCAATTATACCTCTGCGCCTGTAGGGGGGGGGCAATGGGACTAGTTTGCCTATGTATCACCGGAAATTTCTCTCATAACTGAAAAAGATTTAATGAAGGCAAGCCACAGTTTCTGTGTCATCCTTTTTGTTCTCCACTTTTCAGGTGGGTAATATGTTTAAAACTTAACCAAAGTTGTTGTTATGACTTTGTGAACATTCAGAGACACTTTTGATGTTAGTTTAAAGAGTTTTTTCCACAAGGCTGGATAAATGCTAATAAAATAAATGCTAATGCTAATGTAGCACGGCACCGCGCTAATGCTGTTTAGCAAAGGTAACGCGGCACCGCGCTAGTGTGGGCAAGTAGTACTTTATGTGAGGTTTGTGTAAGCCACGTGCTTATATTTTCACGAGTCAAAATGTGATATCAGGCTCCCTGCATTTTGTTATATTTTATATGTATAGAGATTTGGTTTTACTTTAAAATGATGTTGAGAGATGTTTAAATATAAAATTATATGTTAGTGTGTTAGTATATAAAAATATGTTAATTAAAAGAGTTAAAATACACAGAGTTATTATGCAAAGCTCTACACGTTTAAAGAAGCTGACAATAAAAACTGCCATGTTATTTACAAGTTGCTGTGAAGCATGTAGTCCTAGAAACACTGAATGGTGTGTGTAAAAGTGCATTTAAGGTGCAAGTAACCAGCATGTTAATCTGGAAAGTGATGTAGAGATGTGAAAATGGTGTTGTAACAGAATGTGTTTATTTTTGGAGTTTGTGTGGTTTATGTCATGGTTTAAAGACACTCCAATATGTCTAAGAGGACAGTGAATATGGACAGTGAAATAAACTGGATAAATGGACAGTGTTTACAGTGCAGTGAATAACATGTCAATAAACATAACTGAGAAAGATTTAATGAAGGCAAGCCACAGTTTCTGTGTCATCCTTTTTGTTCTCCACTTTTCAGTTTTTTTATACAGCTGTCTACGGGCGCCACAACCCGGTACCTGTAACATAGACGATAACGGATCGGTGTAGGAATGGCCGGAACACCTCATTCATGAAGCCCTGGAAAACGGCCGGTGAGATTGAGAAGCCGTACGGCATGACTCGGTACTCGTAGTGGCCAGCGGGAGTGATGAAGGCGGTCTTCCACTCGTCTCCTTTCCGGATATGCACGAGGTTGTAGGCACTCCTGAGGTCGAGCTTGGTGAAGAAGCGTGCCTCACAGAGGTCCTCTAGTGCATCAGGGACGAGCGTTAGCGGATAGGGGAGAGGCGTGATGAGGGCATTGAGGTTACGGTAGTTGATGCATGGCCGGAGTCCCCCATCCTTCTTTGCCATGAAGAAGAAGCTCGAGGCCGCGGGAGAGGAGGACGGGGTGATGAAACCCTGGTCGAGGGCTTGTTGGACGTACCGTTCCATAGATATGCGTTCAGGAACGAATAAGGGGTAGACTCAGCCCTTCGGGAGCTTAGCTCCAGAAACCAGATCGATGTCATCATCGCCGCAGGTGCCGGTGCTTAGTATGATGGGGACAGGCTACGTGTACAGAGCCGTGGGACGGCGAGGCAGGCTGTTCCCTGACAGGCCTGGTAAAGGTTGGACCAAAAAAAAACAAAAAATGTATTTTTACTTGTCTTATTTTAATCTCTGCTTTTGAGCCTAAAACAGTGTTCTCATTTTATCCATCTGACCATGTTTAACCCTCTGGAGTCTGATTCGCCGCCGGCGCCCAAACGTGCTTTTTTTTCAGATGCCAGCAAAAAGAGCTGAAACTGCTCGGGCATATTTGATCAAACATGTCAAAGTAATACATCGTTTAAATCTGTAAAGGGTCTACTTTCATTTGTGTATGCTCAGTATATAAACAAAACATTGTATTTTTTTTTAAATGAATAAAATAGTCAGGGTGCGCTATCTGTCGCCTTCGTCTGCGTGATCTTCGTTTAGAAACACTTCATTAAAAAGCACTGAAACTCAGCCAATATCTGACACATGGAAATAAGAAATATATCTTTAGACAGCTTAAAGTGTGTAGTTTTAGAAAAAGTCGGTGAATTAAAAAGAACATATGTTTCCAATGAATATAAATCATGTGAATCCAAGTAGAGGCACAGATTTTTCACCGCTGCTCATTATCTGATAATGAGCTGCGACCGGACACGCCCCCCCCGCTATTTATAGGTAAAACAGTTCACACGTTGAGTCACACACACACACACACACACACACACACACACACACACACACGCCCCCCGGACAGTGGCATAAAACAATGCCAGATAATTTACCTTTTCATCTGAAGAAGATTGCGATTCCGAAGAGGAGCTTTTGCATTTTGAAGAGCGAGGACTTTCCAGCAAGTTGCTACGATGAGTAAGTTATTAAGTCTTACATTCTGATCATATAAAACTCATATTGTTTGTAGACATCTCTGCCTAGCTTTTGTCAGCATTGCCTTTTAATGTTACAACAAATATCCACCAATATCTGCTAATTTGTAACATTAACTGTTTGTAGTTGTATGCTCTAAATATTGTTGACGTTATATAAAGTTATATTTTAGCCTCAGTTCAGTTTTGGTTGATGTCACTTATCATCCTGAAAGGCTGTTATGGAGTGTTAGCTAGCAGATATGTTCCGGAATGCTTAGGTGTAAATGCTATATGTACAATGCATGATAACAAATATATATTGTTCAAGTTCATCATCCTAAAATATATTGTTTGGTTATTTTTAGGAATGTGGCTGCATCACCCTTGCCTTCACTGGAAACTCACACCAGGCCACGCTGGCGTCGCTCCATTTTGAGTTCGACCGAGAATCATCCTGAGTAAGTACATATTTTATATTTTCTTAAATTATATTTAGTTTGAAACATTATTGCATTGTATGACATGCAAACAACTTTATCAATGACACAATTAGTGATGTTCATGTGTCTGTGTGTGTGTTTCATAAACAGATGTGATCAAGCACCTGCACAAAGACATTTCCATGCACTGCACTTGTAACTGCATACAACCAGCACATGGGGGCGTTGACCTGTCTGATCAACTGTTACAATACTACACAGCACAGCACAAAACAATGAAGTGGTACCGAAAGATTTTTCTACACTTCTTAGACATTGCTGCCACCGACAGTTTCATTGTGCATAAAGAACTGTATGGTGACATGTCCCATAAAGAATTTATGAAACAACTTATTGCCGAGCTTTGTAGTGTCACACAGAAAGTAGTGCCAAAACGGACCAACTCCGATCATGTACCAGTTCCAGGAACTGACTGTCCTCTGATGTCAGAGATGTTGCCACTGCCGGCCGCAAGAGCTGTGTACATTGCAAAACATTGCATGGTGAGCACCACAAAACACCATGGAAATGCCTGGCATGCGATGTTCACCTGTGTCTTCAGTTGAACAGGAACTGCTTTCAAGAGTGGCACAGGGATTTTGCATAGTATTGTAGTGTATTGTTATTGTTGCACTCTTTTCTTATTGTTGCAAAAAACCCCTTTTTTTTATTTTTTTTATATATATTTAATGCATAGTATTGTAGCCCTACAGGCTAGGATTTGAGGAACCCTACATTAGTGTATTGTGTTATTGTTTTTGTTGCACTCCTAATTTTTTTTATACATACTGTACTGTATTGTTTTATTGTTACACAATTCCCTTTTTAATGCTGTCCTTGCTAATGTGTATTTTAAATAAACCACAAAGGAAACACATTCTTTCTTGTAGTACTGTACTTCTCACTCAGATCCTGGCTCAGTGATCCACAGCTCATTATGTAATCTGCAGCTCATTATGCGACCCATTGTCTATGAAGCTGTCAGTCACAGCATGTTGACGCCTCTTCACATATGACCTTTCAAAGTAAAACGTGTCTTTTAAATTTGAAATCAAAGTATTGTTTAGTGTGAATGAGCAGACAGGATGATTTTCACATGATTAAAAAAAAACCTACATTAGAAGATCTGTTCTCAAAAAGTCTTGGGGAAACATGTTTACTATCGGTTTTGTGGCTTATTTCAGTGAGGTTTTTTTTTTTTTGCTTTTTCAAAAAACATGCGTATACCTTATTTTGTCAAAAATACAAACACATAAAAGTTGTTTGCATATTATGGTAGCCCAGTTTGTGCTGAATACAGTGTAATAAGTCTTTTGTCAATAATATATTTTAAAAGCAACTAAAAAGAACCAAATGTAAGAGCATGTCAAAATCTCTCAAGGGGCCAAAAACACCCTCAGACTCCAAAGAGTTAAGTACCTTGTTTTCTTCTCGTATTTACTTATTACATGTTATTAAAACCCTTTTTATTTTTTTATTTTTTTATATCTCAGTAGTGTCTTATTCTGCTCAAGTTTTTCTGCACAGCGTCACTCAGCCAACTGTGTCACATCTACACTGAAACAGCGGACCAATTTCTGCTGTCTCATGTGGCTACCTTACCCCTCCATTGGACTTTGCTCTGATTTTGGAATTTGATATTTGATTTGGCACATTTTATGCTGGATGCCCTTCCTAACGCAACCCTCCCCTGGGCTTGGGACCGGCACTACGAGTGCACTGGCTTGTGCAACCCTAATGGCTGTGATCTTTGCAAATAGAACAAAAATGTAACCATGCAGGACATTTTCTGGCTCATATCTTCTTTTTAAAAGACGTGATTCCATTCTTAACTTAACAGCCAGCCAATCCAGGTCTTTCAATTAGACAGGTTCAGCTTTTATAAAAGGAATCACACTATTTTTTCCCTGGTTTTCTACAAGATTTCATGGAAGTGTACAGTTGTTTTTCAGCCAGTTTCACTTCACTGGTGTCAGGTTTTTTTTTTTCTTAAAAACCTTAGCACCTTAATAAATGCACAACAACGTTAGTCAAATCATACAACCTTTTTTAAATTTTATGAAAGCTTGCCATAATTTTTTTTATTGGATAATACCCTTTGTTGATGTGGTACTAGTTGATTCTTTTAATTGCTCAGTTGAACTTTCCTGGGATTGGTAAATGGTTTTAAGGTCAGTTCTTTTCCAAAATCTATTAAAACAGACCAAATGCAGTACAATTACAGAGTTAAAAAAATTGTCATTTCGCTCCATGCTCTGAACCACGTGTGAAATCTGGCCAATAGGCAAGACGTGACGTCATAGACAGGTGAAGTCGCGTAATCCAGGAAGCTACAAGATGGCATGTGCGGAGGTAGCGACATTAGCTTCTGCAAAGAGAGAAGGTAAGCGCCGCAGGGATGCAGGGAGTGTGGCACGGAGACGCAGCTCCTCATTCCCTTGGGGAACTAGGGTTGCACCTTCGGTACATACCCATGTTTTGTGTATAGAAACACTCTGGCCATGCCAGTGGCAAACTCCAGGTGGGACGGGGCTACGGACAGAGCCTGCAGATCTCCGATCCTCTTCAGGGAGAAAATCGCCAAGAGGAAGATGGTCTTAAACGTACCTTACCGTACCGGTCTTAACCGTACAGGAACCTATGGGCCACCCCGGCCAAGGGCTCAAAGGGGGGGCTAAGATAGAGCCGCCAACACAACTGCCAAGTCCCAGAAAGGCACTCTGGGAAACGTGTCACCAGAGGGTGCCTACCCAGCGACTGCCCCGCAGGCGGGGTGATATATGCCGCGATGGCGGACACGTAAACCTTCAGGGTCGAAGGGGTTAACCCCGTGGCAAACTGTTCCTGTAAAACACCAGAACTGAACTGACTGGGCAGTTAACTGGGTCCAAGTCATGGTGCTGACACCGTGACGTGAACAATTGTTATCGTGTGGCGTACAACCTCCTCGTGGAGGGAGCTTTGTAGTGGAGAAGGGTCTCTACTACCTCGTTAGGGAGACCAGCTGCTACAAACTGTGCCCCCTCAGGGGCCACAGCAACAGCCTCCACAACTCCGGGCGGGGGTGAACCAGGGTTCCGCCCTCCTGCGAGAGGAGATCCCTCCTGGGAGGAATATCGACGGAGGGCCCTGGAGTAGGGATACCAAGTCGACAAACCATGGCTTGCCTGGTCATCGAGGTGGTACCAGGAGGAGACAGACTCCTTCCCGGCGATCTCTTTCCAGAACTCCCAAGAGCAGCGCGATCGGGGAAAAGGCGCACAGGCGTAGCCTCGGCCTAGACCGTACCATGGCAGCCACTGTCTCGACAGGACATCCAACTGTCCTAGGATGTAAACGCCTCTCAATGGGAGAAGTTTGTCCTGGGACCACACGAGGATCTCCCAGTTGTGCAAGGTGCGAGACCTTGATGGCACGATACGGACTCCCTCTGGGGGAGAACCCTTCTGCCACAGAGCCACCACTGGAGGGGCCTCAAGTGGAGGAGGCCGAGTGGAATTACATTGGACGCTGCCGCCATGAGACTCAGCAGCCTCCGGAACTGCCTGCCCCTACCCTCCTGACTGCGGTGAGGATGCCTTTGATCCGGGCGGGAGACAACCGTGCCTGCAACCTGGCCGAGTCCCACACCACGCCAAGAAAAGGTTCTCTGCGCTGGAGAAAGTACACTCTACCCAACGTTTTAGTCTGGGGGGGAGACACGCAGCCGATGTGTTGTTTGCTTAGCTTAGAAGCGTGCTTAGTCGGCTCTCGAGGGTATCGGCTGTAAGCATTTTAGCCATGTGGCTATGCGCTCTGAAGTAAAGCTAACGTGGAAGAGACAGAGGGAGTCAGTGATGTAAACATGACTGAGATCAGACACATTCCTGATCACCATCATCTATTCTCTGCTTGTGTTCTATATGTGTATCTTCAGCCTGGATACATTCATTAGGTAACAACATTTTTAATTAATTTTTTATTAATATATATATATATATATATATATATATATATATATATATATATATATATATATATATATATTTATATTAGGCTGTCAAAATTAAAATTAAAATTCTTTTAAATGGCACTAAATGTTATTAACGAGCTATCAATTCAATGTGCATTTCTGTTGTTACCATTTTAATAAAAAATATAAATAAATAACCAATTATAAAAGAGGCGAAATTAAAACCCCCAGCAAAACATACACTTATTCCCGACGTCCTTACTTAGATATAAAATAAATAAATAAACTTCACAGAAAAATATTTTTAATCAGTAAACATTTGTTTTATTTATGCGCCAAGTTTTAAATCAAACAGCAAATCCTCCATGATTCACACAATTAACCCTCTGGGTGGCGTTTTGTGGGTTTTTCCCTCATAATGCCGAAACAAACTTCAATTACTGTCTTTATTGATCAGACAGATGAAAACAATACATCATTTAAATCTGTAAAATGTCTATGATTTTATATATACAGAGGGGTCTGAAATTGTCATCGTAGGTGCATGTCCACTGTGAGAGACATAATCTAAAAATAAAAAAATCCAGAAATCACAATATATTCTTAAAGAGCCACTCCTTGGTTATCCTGGCTGTGTGCTTCGGGTCATTGTCATGTTGGAAGACCCAGCCTAGACCCATCTTCAATGCTCTAACTGAGGAAAGGAGGTTGTTCCCCAAAATCTCGCAATACATGGCCCCGGTCATCCTCTCCTTAATACAGTGCAGTCACCCTGTCCCATGTGCAGAAAAACACCCCCAAAGCATGATGCTACCATCCCCATGCTTCACAGTAGGGATGGTGTTCTTGGGATAGTACTCATCATTCTTCTTCCTCCAAACACGTTTAGTGGAATTATGACCCAAAAGTTCTATTTTGGTCTCATCTGACCACATGACTTTCTCCCATGACTCCTCTGGATCATCCAAATGGTCATTGGCAAACTTAAGACGTGCCTGGACATGTGCTGGTTTAAGCAGGGGAACCTTCCGTGCCATGCATGATTTCAAACCATGACGTCTTAGTGTATTACAAACAGTAACCTTGGAAACGGTGGTCCCAGCTCTTTTCAGGTCATTGACCAGCTCCTCCCGTGTAGTTCTGGGCTGATTTCTCACCTTCCTTAGGATCATTGAGACCCCACGAGGTGAGATCTTGCATGGAGCCCCAGTCCGAGGGAGATTGACAGTCATGTTTAGCTTCTTCCATTTTCTAATGATTGTTTCAACAGTGGACCTTTTTTCACCAAGCTGCTTGGCAATTTCCCCGTAGCCCTTTCCAGCCTTGTGGAGGTGTACAATTTTGTCTCTAGTGTCTTTGGACAGCTCTTTGGTCTTGGCCATGTTAGTAGTTGGATTCTTACTGATTGTATGGGGTGGACAGGTGTCTTTATGCAGCTAACGACCTTAAACAGGTGCATCTAATTTAGGATAATAAATGTAGTGGAGGTGGACATTTTAACGGCAGACTAACAGGTCTTTGAGGGTCAGAATTCTAGCTGATAGACAGGTGTTCAAATACTTATTTGCAGCTGTATCCGACAAATAAATAGTTTAAAAATCATATATTGTGATTTCTGGATTTTCTTTTTTAGATAATGTCTCTCACAGTGGACATGCACCTACGATGACAATTTCAGACCCCTCCATTATTTCTAAGTGGGAGAACTTGCAAAATAGCAGCGTGTTCAAATACTTATTTTCCTCATTGTATATAAAAGCTTCTGGACTTGACTTGAAGAGGTGCAGTTTCTCCGCTATCACCTCAGGCTTGATTTTTCCGCCACTTCCGCGAGTTCTTCTGCGGCTGCACAGTACCGTCTCACTACCGTATTTTCGCGTATATAAGATGCACCCTGGGCGAGGGGTATGTAAAACTTTCTATAAGACGCATCTTATATACGCGAAAATACGGTAGTGAGATGGTGACGTGGCAAAAGCCGGCGATTAGTCATGCGGATCAAGATAACCGACGTTAAGTGGCAAATTTGCCCCCCCTTGTGCTCGAGATATTAGGGTTCGTTGACATAAAAGAATCGACATAACCGATTAAAAAATGCTCAGACAAAGCGAGTATTTGGCGGTTCCACTTAAAAAACGTGGAAAAAAAAAAGGATTTCCAAAAAAACCATTATTTTTCAGAAAACACACTGATCAAAATTAGAGAACACTTTCAGATACCTCCCAGTTATTGGTGTTAATCTGGTACCTGGTGCTAATTTCCTTGATTATCTGTCAACCCCTATTTAACTGGCAGCCTAACTTCCAGTTTCACTGACTCTGCAACATGGTGGGCCGTTCTAAAGTGACTGAAAGCCTCCGGCAGCAGGTTGTCCAGATGTAGGCCAAAGGGACGACCCTATCAACCATAGCAAGACAAGTTGGTCGTTCCAAATCTGTGATTTCAAGAATATTGAATCTTTACAACATCACAAACTCATTCAAGTCCGCCAAGAAGGCTGGTCGTCCACGGAAGACAAATACAAGAGAGAACAGGATACTGCGGAAGATCTGAATGGGCAATCGTTTCCACACTGCAGCTGGAATTGCTCACCAGTTCAGCGCTGAACAGGGTAAGGATCTGTCTCGTCATACAGTGTCTTGATGTTTAAGAGCATTTGGACTGAAAGCCCACTCTGCAGTGACCAAACCTCTCATTAGCAGAAAGAATCAAAAGGCTAGACTAAGCTTTGCTGAGGAGCATGTTGTGTGGACAGAGGAGAACTGGTCCAAATGTTTACTTCAGTGCTGAAAGCAAGTTTAATTTATTTGGGTCCGATGGGAAACATTATGTTCGGCGACAAACTGGAGAAAGACTGAACCCAAGGTCCAGTTACCAGAGTGACACTAAAACAGATAGAATAACTACTTTTTACTTAGGTACATGTCAGAGCCAAGACTTCTTTACTTTTACTTGACTAAAAAAGTATAATCAGTACTTCAACTTTTACCCGAGTATTTTAAAACATGAGTATCTGTACTTCTACTTAAGTAAAGGATGTGTGTACTTTTGCCACCTCTGGATAAAACCCAATTTGTCACTGTGTCACAGGCTTTTCTATAGGGATAGGAAATTAGACATCTTACCTGCCGTTTCTTTGAATTAAACCTACAACTCCTGCAGGAAGCTCAATAGTGATAAGTTCCACTGGCAAAAATGCTGCATATTCAGTGCCACTGGTGTCACATAAAACTATATCTAACTGCATCTAACTAAACTGTGACTTCCTCAGCTGTAGACGCTGACCAGCTAGTAGAGCTCACCTTCTTCATCTAAATGATTCTCTTTTCCTGACAGATCCTTTTGGAATTCTGACCTTGGGAAAATTACTGCTTCTATCAAAACAACAATATAATATGACTGTTATATTCTTATGCTAGTCCGTTACGTTTAAAGATGCTGAAAATTAATATATAAACTCATCTGAACATACCATTCGGATCAATATAAAATTTCATTTAGGTTCTTTCCACTGAACTCCCCGAGTCTTCCTGTCTCTAGTGCAATCAAAATTTTGCTCATCTTGGCAAGCTGGAGAGTGCTTTCAGGAAGTCTGTAATGTTCTCTGTGTACCCTCACATCATGGCCTACAAAGTCTGCCAGCTGATCCAATTCTGTATTATTAAGGTTCAGAAAAACTAAAAGTGTTTACGTAGCTTTGCTGATCAAAGCGCCTTTGGATTCTTTGCTCCATGTTGTATTGCAAATTCACATAGACAATCAGATCCCCTTAAGTGTGAAAGTGCTGCAGGACATGCAAACATGTAGATGCTACAAGAATGAACATTCTTACTTCATTTTTTCAGGATGCAGTTCCACCTCCACCTTGAACCAGTCTGTCATTCCTACTGCACACTTCACTGATGTCACACTGTCCTCATACATGTCCTGCACCACCCTCACATACTTCTCTGACACACCAGACTTCCTCATACAATACCACAACTCCTCTCTCCACCCTGTCGTACGCTTTCTCTAAATCCACAAACACACAATGCAACTCCTTCTGACCTTCTCTATACTTCTCCATCAACATTCTAAAAGCAAATAATGCATCTGTGGTGCTCTTCCTCTGCATGAAACCATACTGCTGCTCACAGATGGTCACCTCTTCTCTCAGCCTGGCTTCCACTACTCTTTCCCATAACTTCATGGTGTGACTGATCAACTTTATACCCTTGTAGTTACTGCAGGTCTGCACATCTCCATTATTCTTAAAGATCAGTACCAGCACACTCCTTCTCCATTCCTCAGGCATCCTCTCCATGCTTTTACTGGTATGTCATCTAGTCCAACAGATTTTCCACTCTTCATCCTCACACTACAGTCTTTCTGCTTCAGTTTCCACCATCTTCTTCTTTTTTTCAGTCCTCACTCTCCTCCTCTTCTTCTTCACCTTCAAAACCATCCTACAGACAACCATCCAATGCTGTCTAGCCTCATTTGGGTGACATCAAGAGTTTGATCATAAATCTTTCGATAATGGTAATGTAGGAAACAGCAGATGCTCGTATACAATCCATTAAATAAATGTACAAAAGCATTTGCAATTTAATCAAAGCAACAAGAAATTGCTTTTATAATGAGCACATGTGACTAAATGAGGTGGAGGCTGAAGAAGTAGTTTTGAGAATTTCATTTCTGATCAGAGAAACGCTCCAAAGCACCTGAGAAAAACTTTAGCATTTTGCTTTACAGGGACACATGAGAGTTGTTTAGTACATAATCCCAAGTATATAATATAAAATAGGCATGTAATAATCTTCATCAACTATCTGAATTTAAAAAACAAATAAAAAATGTATATGGCCTTTGGAGGCATTTCAACCTGTGATGGTGATCAAATATTTGCATCAATATCAGAAGTTTTTGTTTATAAACTCCTTCCAAGTATCAGAATCAGTTTTATTAACCAAGTTTTCAGGTCTCTCCAAAGATGTTCTTTAAGAGTTCAGGTCAGGGCTCTGGCTGGGTCACTTTAGGATATTCACAGTGTTGCTTCCTAATCCATTCTGGTGTTGTCTTGACTGTGTGTTTGGGGTCGTTGTCATGTAGGAAGGTGAACCTTCAACCCAGTCTGAGGTCCTGAGTGTTATGGAACAGGTTTTTATTGAGGAGATGCTCCATTCAGCTTTACCTCAACCCTGACCACCAAATGCACCCAGTGCCCCATAAAGGGTTACTTATAACAGGGAATGTGTGCAAAGTCCAAATCCCGGCTGATGAAAGTGAAACATAAAAACGCTGGATATAAAACCTCCTTGTGCACCTCCTCAGGAACTCACTCAGGAGCTGAAGCCATCACAGGAGACAACGCAGGTACTAATCAACACATTTATTCCTTTATCTAGCGTTAAATAATTAGATAAAAATGAAACCACGTTTGGGCTCTTTAAATGTTATCTTTAATGCGTTCGCCTCCTGGCGTGGTTTTAGAAAACAGTTATTTATATTAAAGTCTTATTTTACCTTCATTTCTCTTTCTCCATATTTCTAGTCTGATTTTCCCGTGCGTGTGATTTTCCTTGAAAATGTCAGCTCATGACAATGGAGTCTGTATGTGTAGCTGATGTATGTTGTTCCACCAGATTATTATTATTTTTTATTAATATTATTTTTGTAATTATTCTATTTAACTTTATTTTATTACTTGCTCTCTGTTTTTTTCATTGTGAAACACAGTCCAGAGTGGATTAGAGCTTTAACTCGTTTAAATAGTTAAATGTGGCATCATTGCAAATGTTGTTCTGCCTAAAAACAAGTTACTTAAATAACATTTAATGATGTTAAAAAAATGATTATTTTTCTGTAAAAAAAATTCACGTTATAAAAAAGGTGCTGGTGGGGAATGCTGCTGCAAAAAGTTCATAATTTTCTCATATACACGACATCATATTCAATAAATCATGAACGGTGTGTTTCTTTATCAATTACCTGATATATTGACATGTTCTATGTGTTCTGTGGTGAACAGGCAAAGCAGGAAGAGCGCTAATGTTGCTAATTCTTGTCCATGTGTTTTGTTACCCAGGTATGCTAATGTTCATTCAGTTGTTTAAAATTTGTTTATTTTGTATAAAAGATCTACATTTTGTGTATTTATTCTATGTATAAAAGTAGATAGATAGATAGATAGATAGATAGATAGATAGATAGATAGATAGATAGATAGATAGATAGATAGATAGAATTGATAAATAATTAATTACTTATTTAAATGAATTGAAATTAAATAATTATTGATTGACTACATCACTAAATTGTTGCAGGACGAGTTGCCGCAGATTGAAAAGTCTCAGCTGACGGTCCAAGTGCTTCTGAATTATCAAAAACCATGGCTCGAGCTGAGCTTGGAAGTGTATCAGCTGCAACTGATTCATTTGAGGCGAAGCTGGGTCTGGGGGTCGATACTGGTGTCAAAGTTCATGATGACAATTTAGAGTTTAAGCTTCTTGGCACCGGGATGACTCTTGGTCGCACAATGGAAATTTCTATTTTTGAAAGTTCACTGAAATTCGATTTGTGGTGATTTTTGTTTACAATAATTACCAGGATCATTTTTCTGTCTGTCATTTCATCAAGAAACAGAGAAATAAAATAATCATCAAATATACTGTGCTTTTCCAGATTCCTCTTTCATACACACTGAGAAAACACTCTATACACAAGGACAGTGGTAGAATTGGTGATTGCTTTTCTCTCTCTCACACACACAAATACAAATAAATCTAAACCCCAGCTACTAGCTAAAAGAAGTTCTACTCTAACTAGCATTATAAACATCACATTTCTTAAATAAACACAATTAATCAAACAGCTTTATATAATAAACCATCAGCCCCGGAACACTGTTCATGTTGGCATGAAAGACTGTTTGTGTATCTTAAACACATTGTGTTTTGTCTTTACTGGTGACTTTGATGAGGATCTTATGATATTTTATGACCAATTACAGTTTTGCGATTGTTTACACACTGAAATTAAAAACACACAGTTAAAGAAAACTTAAACTCAAAGAAGGAAAACCGCAGCCCAGATATGCACAACAATACAGTGCCTTGCAAAAGTATTGACCCCCCCTTGGCGTTTTTCCTATTTTGTCCTATTTTGTTCTTATTTGGTTGTCTTACAACCTGGAATTAAAATTGATTTTTTGGGGGTTTGTATCATTTGATTTACACAACATGCCTACCACTTTGAAGATGCAAAATATTTTTTATTGTGAAACAAACAAGAAATAAGACAAAAAAACAGAAAATTTGAGCGTGCATAACTATTGCATAACTATTCACCCCCCCCCCCCTTTCCCACAGCATGATGCTGCCACCACCATGCTTCACTGTGGGGATGGTGTTCTCGGGGTGATGAGAGGTGTTGGGTTTGCGCCTGACAAAGCGGTTTCCTTGATGGGCAAAAAAGCTCAATTTTAGTCTCATCTGACCAGAGTACCTTCTTCCATATGTTTGGGGAGTCTCCCATATGCCTTTTGGCGAACACCAAACCTGTTTGCTTAGTTTTTTCTTTAAGCAATGGCTTTTTCTGGCCACTCTTCCGTAAAGCCCAGCTCTGTGGAGTGTACGACTTAAAGTGGTCCTATGGACAGATACTCCAATCTCCGCTGTGGAGCTTTGCAGCTCCTTCAGGGTTATCTTTGGTCTCTTTGTTGCCTCTCTGATTAATGCCCTCCTTGCCTGGTCCGTGAGTTTTGGTGGGCGGCCCTCTCTTGCCAGGTTTGTTGTGGTGCCATATTTTTTCCATTTTTTAATAATGGCTTTAATGGTGCTCCGTAGATGTTCAAAGTTTTGGATTTTTTTTTATAACCCAACCCTGATCTGTACTTCCCCACAACTTAGTCCCTGACCTGTTTGGCGAGCTCCTTGGTCTTCATGGTGCCGCTTGCTTGGTGGTGCCCCTTGCTTAGTGGTGTTGCTCTCTGGGGCCTTTCAGAACAGGTGTATATATATATACTGAGATCATGTGACACTTAGATTGCACACACGTGGACTTTATTTAAGTAATTACGTGACTTTTGAAGGTAATTGGTTGCACCAGATTTTATTCAGAGGCTTAATAGCAAAGGGGGTGAATACATATGCACGCACCACTTTTCCATTTTTTTTATTTTTTTATTTTTTAAAACAAGTTATTTTTTTCATTTTACTTCACCAATTTGGACTATTTTGTGTATGTCAATTACATGAAATCCAAATAAAAATCAGTTTTAATTCCAAGTTGTAAGCCAACAAAATAGGAAAAATGCCACGGGGGTCAATACTTTTGCAAGGCACTGTAAGCACATTTTCAACCTCACACAATTTGCAAAACACTAAACACACTTCTCTACATTAGACACAGAAATCTAACAGAAAGTCACTTCTTTGCCAATTTAAGGCACTGCTTTTTAAAACACCACCTCCGTAAACACAGTTGATCACACACGTCCGTCAGTTATGCAGATACTTAGGTGCTTAATTGTAAACTCAATAATCAGGTGTAATCACTATAAAAAGCAGCAGGTGAGGGTTTAGAGAAAGAGGGAGACCTGTGTTATTGAAACAGTTACATCAGACTCATTCCAGTGTGTCCAGAATGAAGGGACTGGACAGGAATGAATCAAGATGTGGAGAGAGAGTGGTGACTGAATGTGAGATATGTCAAAGCTCTAAAAAGACACCTTCTCGAGCGCCTTTGCACCCCTAGGAGTGGCCTTTCGCATGAGTGGCATTTACTTCCACATGTTCATACTGTAGTTCTTTTACTCTTTCAGAATTTCTTTTAAATGGCATTTGGAAGAGTTGCTTCATCTGTATGTGATGTTCTTTAAGGATTCTTCCCAGTGTTGATAAAGAGACCTAAAGGACATTACTGAAAACTGTGTGGTCATTCAGGATGTTTATCTGAATTTCTCTAAAATGTATCATATTATTGGCCAAAACCATATTTATTATTTAGCACTCTCTCGGCCCACCGTTAATATGAGGCCTTTTCCTCCTCTACGTTCCCAACCCTTAAATCCTATTTAGATCAATCAAAATACATACCAATGTAAATGTTTCTTTCTTCACGGTCTCCCATTTTCATCATCACTCTTCCTTTTACTGCGACAATGCATTTTTGTTGAAGACAGATAAACTCAACTGTTGCCTTTTTTTGTGTGTTTGTGTGTATTTGGTGTTTTTTTCTGTTACGGTGTAAAAAAATGTCTGAATGAAATAAACAATCACGTGTTTCTTCTATTGAAAATTGTCATAATAAAGACATTCGCATAAACGTGAATGTTATTTATAAAACACAGCGGGGAAAATAAGTATTTGACACATAAGCATTTTTATCAGTAAGGGGGTTTCTAAGTGGGCTATTGACACAAAATTAGAACTAGATGTAGCCATCAAGCCAAATATTGAATTCATACAAAGAAATCAGAACATTTAAGTCTACAAGTTGAGTCATAATAAATAAAGTAAAATGACACAGGGAATAAGTATTGAACACATGAAGATAACAAGGTGCAAAATTTCATAGAAAGCCATAAGATCACCTGAAATCTGTCAGTATTGAGAGAGAAACACTGCCCCCTATCAGTACTAATTGATATCAGCTGCTTTAGTCCTAATTGATGGCCTATAAAGGCTTCTCATTACCCAGGAGGCACACAGGAAAGACTTCATGATGGGTAAAAGCAAAGAACTCTCGCAAGATCTTCGTAATCTTATCGTTGAAAAGCATTTTGATGGGAATGGTTATAGGTGCATTTCCAAAATGCTGAATGTTCCTGTGAGCACTGTGGGGGCCATTATCCAGAAATGCAAAGAACATCAGTTCACCATAAACCAGCCACGATCAGGTGCTCCACGTAAGATCCCTGTCCGAGGAAAAACCACTCGGGTAGAACTTCAGGAAGACCTTGCATTAGCAGGTACTGTTGTTTCAAAGAAAACTATAAGCAATGCACTGAACCGCCATGGCATCCATGCACGCTCACCACGCAAGACTCCATTGCTGAACAAAAAAGCATGTTGAGGCTCGGTTAAAGTTTGCGTAAGAGCATTTGGAGAAGCCTGTGGATTGTTGGGAGACTATAGTATGGTCAGATGAAAGCAAAATTAAACTTTTTGGCAGTCATTCTACACACCATGTTTGGAGAAAAAATGGCACTGCCCACAACCCCAAGAACACCATACCAACAGTTAGGTTTGGGGGTCGAAGCGTCATGGTATGGTTTGGGGCTGCATTTCAGCAAGGGGTACTGGCAGACTTCATATATTGAAGGCAGGATGAATGGAGAAATGTACCAGGACATTCTGGATAAAAATCTGCTGCCAGCTACCAGAAAGCTGAAAATGAAAAGAGGGTGGACATTTCAGCGAGACAATGATCCCAAACACAAGGCCAAGGAAACAATGAAGTGGTTTTAAAGAAAGAAAATCAAGTTGCTTAAATGGCCCAGTCAATCACCTGACCTAAATCCCATAGAAAACTCAAAGTTCATAAAAGAGGCCCAAGGAACCTTCAAGATTTAAAGACCATTTGTGTGGAAGAATGGGCCAGAATCACTCCTGAGCAATGCAGAAGACTGGTCTCTCCATATAAGAGGTGTCTAGAAGCTGTAATCACCAACAAAGGCTTTTCTACAAAGTATTAAATAAAGTGTGTTCAATACTTATTCCCTGTGTCATTTCACTTTATTATGACTCAACTTGTGTACTTAAATGTTCTGATGTTCTTTGTATAAATTCAGTATTTGGCTTGATGGCTACATCTGGTGGAAATGTTGTCAATAGCCCACTTAGAAATACCCTTACTAATAAAAACGACGATGTGTCAAATACTTATTTTTCCCGCTGTATATGTGTGAAAGATAGACATATTCTGCATCCTTCTCCTTTTTTGTTTAAAAAAAACGAACCTAGCATAAAGCAGAGAAAGAGATGTGTGTGTAACACATATTCTCGACTGTCTATGGCCCAGTAGGTTCGGCTCGGGAGGCACAAATCAAATACCTTTTAGTTTGGTAAAGAAAAGTTTATATAAAGTCAAATATATTGCTTTAAACAAACTAAAAGGTAAACCAAAATCACAATATCTGGATTGAAGTAAATAAAAAATGTTTAGAATTCCAATCAATTTGTTTAAATCAACACATTCGAAAAACTCGATTCAATGAGAAAGTAAAATAATTAAAACTATTCGATTCAGTTCAAAGAATTAAATTCAGGCAGTTCAATTGGATTTGGCTCAATTGTTGCGAAGTCGGTATATCCACTCGGAAAAATTTTACAAATCCACAGATCTCTTAGATTCCGTTGAGTTTACAAAAATTAGGAAAAGGAAGTAATTTTGTTTCCCAAAATGTTTGCAGTTTCCGAATGAAAAAATAAAGAAGAAAAACAATTTGTTCTGCACCAAAAAAATTTGTTCTCCTACCACGTTCCTGGGTTAGGTTCACAATTTTGAAGTTTACCAGAACTTCAATCAACTTTACCATTCCTAATTTACAAACCTGATTCCAAAAAAGTTGAGACACTGTACAAATTGTAAATAAAAAAGGAATGCAATAATTTACAAATCTTATAAACTTATATTTTATTCACAATAGAATATAGAAACATATCAAATGTTGAAAGTGAGACATTTTGAAAGGTATTGGCTCATTTTGGATTCATGAGAGCTACACATTCAAAAAAAGTTGGGACAGGCAGCAATAAGAGGCCGGAAAAATGTAATGTACATATAAGGAACAGCTGGAGGACAAATTTGCAACTTATAAGGTCATTTGGCAACATGATTGGGTATAAAAAGAGCCTTTCATAGTGACAGTGTCTCTCAAAAGTCAAGATGGGCAGAGGATCACCAGTTCCCCCAATGCTGCGGTGAAAAATAGTGGAGCAACATCAGAAAGGAGTTTCTCAGAGAAAAATTGCAAAGAGTTTGAAGTTCTCATCATCTACAGTGCATCATATTATCCAAAGATACAGAGAATCTTTAACAATCTCTGTGCGTAAGGGTCAAGGGCGGAAAACCATACGGGATGCTCGTGATCTTCGGGCCCATACAGGAATGCTACTGTAATGGAAATCACAACATGGGCTCTGAAATACTTCCAGAAAACATTGTTGGTGAAACACAATCCACCGCACCATTTGCCGTCGCCAGATAAAACTCTATAGGTCAAAAAAGAAGCCGTATCTACACATGATCCAAAAGCGCAGGGCGTTTTCTCTGGGCCAAGGCTCATTTAAAATGGACTATAGCAAAATGGAAAACTGTTCTGTGGTCAGACGAATCAAAATTTTAAGTTCTTTTTGGAAAACTGGGACGCCATGTCCTCCGGACTAAAGAGGATAAGGACAACCCAAGTTGTTATCAGCGCTCAGTTCAGAAGCCTGCATCTCTGATGGTATGGGGTTGCATCGTCGTCTTTTTCAGGGAAGACCTTGCATTTTCCAACATGACAATGCCAGACCACATACTGCATCAATTACAACATCATGGCTGTGTAGAAGAAGGATCTGGGTACTGAAATGGCCACCTGCAGTCCAGATCTCTTACCCATAGAAAAACATTTGGTGCATCATAAAGAGGAAGATGCGACAAAGAAGACCTGAGACAGTTGAGCAAATAGAAGCCTGTATTAGACAAGAATGGGACAACATTCCTATTCTCTTGTCATTTCAAGACTTGACTACTGCAACTCTCTGCTGGCAGGTCTCCCCTGAACGCTATTCGTCCACTGCAAATGATCCAAAATGCAGCTGCACGACTTGTGTTCAATCTGCCCAAGTTCTCCCACACCACCCCACTGCTGCGCTCCCTTCACTGGCTTCCAGTAGCTGCACGTATCAGATTCAAAACACTGATGCTTGCCTACAAGGCCAAAAATGGACCAGCACCATCTTACCTCAGTGACCTCATCACATCTCGCACTGCACCACGCTATCTGAGATCCTTAGCACTGCTCGATTGGTACCACCTTCTCTCAGAATGAGAGGTAAGTACAATTCAAGGCTTTTCTCTGTTCTGGCACCGAGGTGGTGGAATGAACTTCCCCTAGATGTCCGTACAGCAGAGTCCCTGATTATCTTCAAGCGACGACTGAAGACCTACCTCTTCCTGAAATACCTAAATTAGCACTTTCCAAGTTTGTAGAATTCGAGTTATATTTATATTGAGTTTGTAATCTTGAGTACCAGTGTAGATTTATTCATTACTAAAGATTTAAAGCACGTTTGTACGTCGCTCTGGATAAGGGCGTCTGCTAAATGCCGCAAATGTAAATGTAAATGTAAATGTATTCCTAAACTTGAGCAGCTTGTCTCCTCAGTCCCCAGATGTTTGCAGACTGTAATAAAAAGAAGAGGGGATGCCACAAGTGGTAAACATGACCTTGTCTTGAGATGTGTTGATGCCATGAAATTAAAACTTATTTTTCCCTTAAAACTATAAATTTTCTCAGTTTAAACATTTGATATGTCATCTATGTTGTATTCTGAATAAAATATTGAAATTTGAAACTTCCACATCATTGCATTCTGTTTTTATTCACAATTTGTACAGTGTCCCAACTTTTTTGGAATCGGGTTTGTAGTAACAGCAACTAACATTTTTGGTAAAAACCCAGCCATTAGGGTTGCATAAGTCAAGTCACTCTTAGTTCCAGTCCCAAGCCTGGATAAATGGGGAGGGTTGCGTTAGAAAGGGCATCCAGTGTAAAACATTTGCCAAATCAGAAATTCATACCAGATCGGTTACCAACGACTGCCACAGGTATCGTTAACCAACAGGGTACCGGTGGAAATTGGGCTACTGTTGGCCAAAAGAGGAGAAGGAGAGGAGGAAGACGTCTACAGAGACCGCAGGGAAAGGAAAAGTGTAGGAGATTAGAGGTTCGGGTGGAACTTTAAATGTAAGAACTATGACTGGTTAAGGGAGAGAGTTAGCTGAGGGATGGGGACCATGAAAGACATGGGTTATATGGGTAGAGGAATGATTCTTAGAGACGATTTAGAGAGCTGATTCAGAGAGCTGAGTCGGGAGCTAAAGCACACGGAGCACGAGGATGGCGAGTCAGAAGTCGGAGTGCACTGAGCGGGAGCAGAGCAGGGCCGAGAACCAAAGCATGTTAAATGCGAGCAGAGCTGAGCTAAGCCAAGAACCGGAGCGGGTTGAGCGCAAGCAGAGCAGAGCCGAGATCTGTAATGCAGAGAGGAGAGTCGGGAAAACAGGCATGGTCGGGAGGCCAGAGGTGAGAATAGCCAGGTGGAAACAGGTCAGTAACTGAGGGTTAAATATTTCAGGTAAAAATGCTGGGGTGTAATCAGGGCAAGCCTTGAAGACAATCTGGCACCGATTGGAGGTTTCTGGCATCCTTATATGTGTTTGCAAGATGGATGCCATTTCCACGTTGCATGTTGCAAGGGGGCGGTTCCTCTGTGGTGGAGGTGGCAATGCTGGAAGTGCTCAAGCGGGCTGACAGCTGTTCCCAATACGGACTGACTGAGGTCTCACAGTCAGGATATGCAGTTGCAGAGGGAGATGTTCAGGACCAGTTGGCTCAGCTTCTTGATCAGGTGCTAAGAAATGATTGTGTTGAATGCTGAGCTGAAGTGTATGAACAGCATTCGTACGTAACTGTCTTTATTGTCCAGGTGGATGATGGGCAGATGAAGAGTCATGGATTCGGCATTGTCCATGGAATGGTTTGGACGATACGTTTTGCATGGGGTCCATTGAGGGTGGCAGCTGGGTCTTGGTGTGCCTCAAGACAAGCCTTTTGAAGCACTTCATCACAATGGGTGTGAGTGCAATGGGACGATACTCATTGAGGCAGGAGACTGTAGATTTCTTCGGGACTGGGACGATGGTCTTTGTCTTGAATCAAAGGGGGTTGTAGCTACCATTTATAGTGCCTCTCTTAATGTCAGTCAGAGGTTAGGATTCAGTTTTAAATCATTTGAAGTGCTCGTTCTTAAAATTGTATTTTTAGACATGCATAGAAACTCGCTCTGGTAGCCGTGTACAGACCCCCAGGCCTCTACGCTGATTTTCTTCAAGAGTTTGCTTGTTTTCTATCAGACCTTTTGATCAATTTGGATAAAGTGCTGCTTGTAGGAGATTTTAATATTCATGTAGATGATGTAAACGATGCTCTAGGATTATCATTTGTCGACTTACTGAACCCTTTTGGGGTTAAACAAAACGTCACCAGACCAACTCACCGTTTTAACCACACATTAGACTTAATAATATCCCACGCCGCAGATGTCACTGATATAGATATTTTACCTCAAAGTGATATCACAGACCATTATCTCATACTGTACACATTACCGATAGAGCAGATTAGCCGTGTTTCACCACGATACCGACTTGGTAGGACTATTGTTCCAACCACTAAGGACAGATTCATAAATAACCTGCCTGATTTATCTCAATTTCACACTAAACCAATAACTACTGATAATTTCTAATGAAATGGTTAACAACATAGACCTTATCCTCACTAGCACATTAGACACTGTTTCCCCATCCGGTTAAAAAATGTTATAGAACAAACACCTGCACCTTGGTATAATAGTCATACACATGCCTTCAAGAGAACAGCCCGTAATCTGGAGAGAAAATGGAGGAAAACTAAATTGGAGGTATTTAGAATTGCATATAAAGACAGTATGCTCAGCTACAGACAGGCGCTAAAAGCTGCTAGAGCTAAACATCTGAGCAAACTCATAGAAAATAACAAAAACAATACCAGGTTCCTTTTCAGTACAGTAGCTAAATTAACTACAAATCAAGGATCTGAAAAATGTGTTCCATCACAGTTTAGTAGTGAGGACTTTATGAATTTCTTCACTGAAAAAATAGATAACATTAGAAAAATAATTGTGGCGGTTCAACCTTTGAGACCATCTCCTGACACAGTGTTACCTTAAACTCCACAACTCCACTGTATTACATGTATAGGACAGGAAGAGCTGTATAATGTTATTATCAAAGCTAAATCAACAAATGTCAGTTAGATCCCATTCCAACTCATCTATTGAAGGAAGTGTTATATACAGCTGGTGAGCCTCTTCTCAATATTATTAACTCCTCACTATCGTTAGGTCACGTCCCTAAACCCCTCAAGTTAGCAGTTATTAAGCCCCTCATTAAAAAACCTAATCTGGATCCAAACACACTATCGAATTACAGACCAATTTCAAATCTCCAATTAATGTCTAAGATTTTATAAAAGATTGTCGCTGCCCAGTTCTGTTCCCACTTGCAAGAGAACAATGTCTTTGAGGAGTTTCAGTCAGGTTTTAGGCCCCATTATAGTACAGAAACTGCCCTAGTTAAAATCACAAATGACCTGTTTTTAGCTTCAGACCAAGGCTTCATTTTGCTGTTAGTTTTATTAGATCTTAGTGCTGCATTCGACACTATAGATCATGATCTTCTCCTAGATCTCTTACAGAATTACATCAGCATTTAGGGACAGGCATTAAGCTGGTTTAAATCCTACCTGTCTGATCGTTACAGTTTCGTAGATTTGAATGGAGAGTTATCCAGGCTAATGCTTGTAAATTATGGCGTGCCACAAGGTTCAGTTCTAGGACCCCTGCTTTTCACAATATACATGCTTTTCTTAGGAAATATTATTAGAAGGCATGGAATTAGATTCTATTGTTATGCTGATGATACCCAGCTATATACAGTGAGGAAAATAAGTATTTGAACACCCTGCTATTTTGCAAGTTCTCCCACTTAGAAATTATGGAGGGGTCTAAAGTTGTCATCGTAGGTGCATGTCCACTGTGAGAGACATAATCTAAAAAAAAAAAAATCCAGAAATCACAATATATGATTTTTTAACTATTTATTTGTATGATACAGCTACGCTAATTTCTCTCCACTGCTTCTCTTTCTCTCCCCATCCCGAGGCATCCTAAGGTTGGCCAGCTCCAGTCACGTCCCACCTCATGAAGATTAAGGACTTTAAAGAAGTAGATGCCGAACTCGCAAACATCCCGGACCATCTAGAGACGTACCAGTGCCAATTGGATCCCACTACATGTGTGGAGTTTTGACATTGGACCTCCTGGAGTGTTTAAAGGCTCTGGCATGGAGAAGCTGCTGCTGGATCTGTGATGATCTCAAATGTTGAGCTCAGTAGCTTCTACTTTCATACCAAAGACTGTAGAAAGAACATTTTTTATAATCTTATACTCCAGTACTCATGTTAGTTCTCTCTCTTCGGTGTTCTGTATTGTTGAAAAATTTATGATCAAACTCTTGATGTCACCCAACTAAGGATGGGTTCTCCTTTTGAGTCTAGTTCCTCTCAAGGTTTCTTTAACTGTGATGCATCAACAGACAATGTTACCAGCTTGTGCACATCAAAACACTGTAGGACAGGTGGACTTGTCAGATGTTGTTTGAGTGTGTCCACAGCAGCAGTATGTTGTTCAATCCAATGCTATTTAACATCTTGAGCTGAAGAGGAGCCATAATCTCACTGCAATGATGTATGAATTTGGAAAGGTAGTTGGTCATGCCAAGAAACATCTGCAGTCCATGATTGTCTTTTGGCGTAGGCATCTGGTGAATGGTTTTTTTCTGGGTCAGGACCCCTTGACCCCTTTAACTATGAGATGGTGGCCCACATATTGCACCCCTGAGACCCTAAAACAACATTTTGTTGTGTTCAGCTGCATATTAAGGCTCTGACATGGTCTAACACACATTTGAGTCACAAATTTGTTGTTCCTCAACAGAAGAGCCCAAGATAAAGATTTCATCCATGACTATTTCCCAAGGCTGCCTGGAGTATTCATATGTGTACCATGCCATCCTTTTGACTGTGGCTGCCATGGCATAGCCTCCTTCACTGTTGAGAAAATGCCCAGTCTGGTCACCCTCTCTAACTTTTGCAAGACTTTGTCTTTTATGGCTAATGGAATCATTCTCTGGGCACAGTTTATCTTAACAATTCTGTTTACAATGTGGAATAGAAATTTTCCCCAGAAGACCTAGGGTAGCAGAGCTTAGTGTTTAAACTGTTTGACCACCATAGAAATCAGATCTTTTTTGACTGGTCATTTTGGGTGTTGTGGTCGATAGATGGTGATCCAAGATGGCGGCGCGGCAGTAGCTCGCAGCGGCCGCTCCGGACCTAAAATGGTGCTAACTTCATTTTGTAGCCCGCCCTACACAACACATGGACATCGGCACAACCGGTGTCCCTGTGTACAACCGCAAAACCCTAAAAGAGCTCAGAAACAACCCAAACAACACCATTAATGATGACCTCGGCGTGCTCCAAGAACCAGGCCTCCAGACCTCGGCATTGCCTGCGGCGGATGGACGGAGGAGGGGGAATCGGAAGCGCTGCGCGAGGAAGCAGAAATGCGGAAAGCGAGCGGGTGCTAATGCTAGGCTAAAAGCTAACCCTAGCCGGCTCCGCTTCACCATCACTACTGCTGGCAAATGTCTGCTCCCTGGACAATAAATTAGACTACATCAGACTCCAATCAAGCTACTCGGCTTGAGTACAGACACTGCTGCGTTTTTGTGTTTACTGAGATGTGGCTGAGCGACAGAGTTCCGGACGCCGCCATCCAGCTGGATGGGCTAGCCGTGTTTCGTGCCGACAGAAATGCAGCTCTGTGCGGTAAGACTCGCGGCGGCGGTCTGTGCGTTTACATCAACACGGAATGGTGTAAGAACTCTGTGCTTGTTTATACCCACTGCTCATCGCTGCTGGAGTTTATTGTTGTGAGATGTAGACCTTTTTATTTACCACGGGAATTCACCACCGCTATTGTGCTCGGAGTGTACATACCACCTAGCGCTAATGCTAATGAAGCGCTCAGTGTACTCTACGGGACCATTAGCAAACTTCAAAACACACACCCTGACGGATTGTTTATAGTCACTGGAGATTTTAATCACGCAAATCTCAGGACTGTGCTTCTCAAATTCTATCAGAATGTGGACTTTGCAACCAGAGGAGAAAACACGCTGGATGTTGTTTACACAGAGCAGGGGACAAGACGGCCTTAAAAACAGCAAGGGCCAAACTGTCCCGTGCTATAAGAGAGGCAAAGCGCGCACACGCCAAGAGAATCCATGGCCACTTCCAGGACAGCGGAGACACCCGGCGCATGTGGCAGGGCATCCAGGCAATCACAAATTACAAGACCACATCGCCTGCTTGTGACCGTGACGCCTCCCTTCCAGATGCGCTGAACGACTTATACGCCCGGTTCGAGGTGCGGAACAACGTGGTGGCGAGGAAGACCATCCCTCCTCCCAGTGACCAGGTGCTCTGTCTAACCACAGCTGAAGTGAAGAAAACTCTATGCAGAGTTAATCCACGGAAGTCTGCTGGACCTGACAACATTCCTGGCAGAGTGCTCAGGGAATGTGCAGAACAACTAGCAGATGTCTTCACTGACATCTTCAACATGTCCCTGAGCAGCGCCACTGTTTCTATGTGCCTCAAGACGACAACCATCGTCCCGTTGCACTCACACCCATCATGATGAAGTGCTTCGAGAGGCTCGTCATGAGGCACATAAAGACCCAGCTCCCACCCGCACTAGACCCCATGCAGTTCGCGTATCGTCCAAACCGCTCCACGGACGATGCCATCTCCACAACCCTCCATCTGGCCCTCACCCATCTGGATAACAAGGACTCTTATGTAAGGATGCTGTTCATAGACTTCAGTTCAGCATTTAACACAATTATTCCTCAGCACCTGATCGAGAAGCTGAGCCTACTGGGCCTGAACACCTCTCTCTGCAACTGGATCCTGGACTTCCTGACTGAGAGACTTCAGTCAGTACGGATTGGGAACAGCATCTCCAGCACCACCACACTGAGCACTGGAGCCCCTCAGGGCTGTGTGCTCAGTCCACTGCTGTTCACTCTGCTGACTCACAACTGTGTAGCAATGCACAGCTCGAATCATATCATTAAGTTTGCTGATGACACGACCATGGTGGGTCTAATCAGCAAGAACGACGAGTCAGCATACAGAGAGGAGGTGCAACGGGTAACAGCCTGGTGTGGAGCTAACAACCTGTCTCTGAACGTCGACAAAATGAAAGAGATGGTTGTTGACTTCAGGAGAACACAGAGTGACCATTCTCCCCTGATCATCGATGGATCTTCAGTGGAGATCGTCAAGAGCACCAAATTCCTTGGTGTTCATCTGGCGGACAACCTCACCTGGTCACTTAACACCAGCTCCATCACCAAGAAAGCCCAGCAGCGTCTCTACTTCCTGAAAAGGCTGAGGAAAGCTCATCTCCCTCCTCCCATCCTGACCATGTTCTACAGAGGGACAATCGAGAGCATCTTAAGCAGCTGCATCACTGCCTGGTTTGGGAACTGCACCGTCTCGGTTTGCAAGACCCTACAGAGGATAGTGAGGACAGCTGAGAAGATCATCAGAGTCTCTCTCCCCTCTATCATGAACATTTACACCACACGCTGCATCCGCAAAGCACACAGCATTGTGGATGACCACACACACCCGTCACACACACACTTCACCCTCCTACCATCAGGGAAACGGTTCCGAAGCATTCGGGCCGTCACAACAAGACTGTGCAACAGTTTTTTCCCGCAAGCCATCAGGCTCTTCTACAAACATCGGAACTGAACTCTCTCTCACACACATACACACTACACACACTTACACACAACTGAGTGACTGATCTGTACAACCGGACTCAACACACATACACTTCGCACACCCAGGTTTCAGCAAAATTCACCTTTCATTATCGCAAAATGTTTACATGCCATTTGTTGCTGATCTTCCGGGACTTGCTCTTTTTGCACAATATTCTGTCCAAATCCTTTGGTCACTGTTTAGTTTATTTTGATTGCTGCTATTGTTGAATTGCACAATTCTGTTACATTTTTCTGTTTACATTTTTCTGCTACTGTGCACCTTATTCTGTCACGACAGGTTTTACTGGCGGAGCTATTGCTGTTTTTATTTTTATATTCTGTGCATTGTGTGTTGTCCTGCACTGTCCTGTGTTGTCCTGCACTGTCTTGTGTTGTCTTTTGCACTGTTTGCACCAGTTGCACACATGCACATGTGGCGAGGATCTTAGTTCCTGGCCCTGTGTTCTTCTGTTCTGTGACTGTTGTTTTATATTGTATGTAGCACCTGGGTTCAGGAGGAACGTTGTTTCATTTCACTGTGTACTGCATCAGCTATATATGGTTGAAATGACAATAAAAGCTTCTTGACTCTTGACTTGACTTGATATAGTGCAATGTAAATTTCATTGCATTTAGCCCCAGTGTCTATTTTCAGCTTAGCCTGCTTACTACTGGTTGTTGAGAGAGTTTTACAGTGAAAATCTTGGTGGACCTTACTTTCCACTTCATTTAATCTTTGTAGGTTCTTTCACTATTTCAACTAGATGGCAGCATCCGCCCACCTGTATTTTGAGGTTTGGATCTACAAGCTTTGGCAAAGTGATTCCCCCTGTATCATGAGTCGCAGCATTTATTAATAGCCGGGCATTTGTTGTGCTCACTAGGGAATTAAACCCCCAACCTTCCGATCAGTAGCCCAGCACCTTAACCACTGAGCTCCCACTCAACCACTGACTTTTGCATTAGTATAAAAATGCAAATAGATTTGTAAACATTTAAAAGTATGAATAAAGATAAGGTAAAAACACTTAGAATTTAAGTTTAACCTTTTAAGACCTGAGCTTTTATTTTGCATACATTTAAATTTTTCCTAGCTAGGATTAGTAGTCAAGTTTGAAGTCAAGTTCATTTCTATAGCACTTTTCACAACCGACATTGTCTCAAAGCAGCTTTACAGAATTTAACACCATAAGTATAACATCCATGAATTGTCTTTGAACAGGAAATAGTTATTTTTTTAAATGATGTCCTCATGCAGAGACACTGGGTTTATATTATTGCGTGACAGGTCCAGGGTATTACAAAGTAGAAACTGTTTATTTTAAAGCCTGAACATCGGTGTGCAAAAACTCTGCAAACATTTCAACATGACTAAAATGTTAGGAGTTTAAGAATTGAGTCAATTCTGTTGGTTTTTTTCTTACATCTTTCCAAGTTACGTGCCCTCACTTTTACATTTTCACTTTGTTATTTTACATCATAAGTGTCCTCAAATGAGTACTTCCTAATTAGCAGCGTCCAATTTTGTAACTATTGATAAAACTTGTCAAAAACACATCTCCTCTCTTCCGGCAGGCGCTACAGAACTCTGTTCACCAAAACTGCCAGACACAGGAACAGTTTTTTTCCCCCAAGCAATCACCCTCACTAACAACTGACCATAAATATATTCCCTGATTCATATCTATAAGTACTGCACAGAACTGTCAGTCATCACATCATCTGTATATGTTACACACACTATTGCTGCTGTATATTGTAAAAAGTTCTATAGTATACTCTTTATTATACCTGACGCACAATACTGTTATTTGCACTACCATGCACTCACACTTTATATACATCACTGATCTGTTATATAGCCTGTATCCCTATTTAATACCCACACTGTCTATACCAGGGGTGGGCAACCCGCGGCTCGCGAGCCGCATGCGGCTCTTTGGCTGGTTTCATGCGGCTCTTACGTTCATATCGATTTTTGTGTTTGATTTGTAATGTGCGTGTTCGCTTTGCTTAAGTTCAATACGGTATTTTTAAGACTTAAATGAGCTTGTGCCCCTACTGAGAAACTTTGCGGTATATCAGACCTTGGCATGAGGCCAATCATAAATTACAGGGATGCACCGAGAATTTTCGGAAATCCCTAAATCACCGAAACAACACTGCAGAAACACAATTATAATGACGCAATAAAAAAGCGCAGCAGCACACGGTTATCTGGATCAGAGCAACATGTCTGCAGTGTGTGGAGAGCAATGTGCAAAACATGCAATGCTGAAATTTTAAGAGGGGGTGTATCTGCAAAGAGTTTCTCCACGTCGGGTTTAATTTATCACCTGAAATCCAAACATCCCGATTGCCATTCTAAATATGAGAAGAACGCGGCGCAGAAAAGTAAAGTGAATCCGAGCATGCGCACTCCGTCTGTAGAGGACGCTTTTGAAAAGGCAGGAAAGTTTTCCAGTGATGTGCCAAGGCAAAAGGCAGAACACAAAAAATTATGGACTTCATTGCCATTTGAATTTTCATTTCGGTGCATCCCTAAAATATTATCGTTGGTGTGGCCCTCTGACACAATTCAGGTTTCTCATGTGGCCCCTTGTAAAAAATTAATTGCCCCCCACATAAAAAAACACAAAGTCTGTGTTTTCTGCCCTGAAACTCGTGAAATCAAAGCATCGATCTGTTCTGACTGACACACGTGAAAGAATACTGCGGTTAAGCCAGCCGCGTCTTGAAAATACTCGGTTAAGCCAGCCGCACTTTGTTTAGTGTTGCGCGTCTACTCGTGAACTTAAGGTACGGGTGGTGGGACCGGCCAAAATACATGTGAAGGCGCTTCAGAAAGGCGTTTCCGTTATAAAAAAAAAGACTCATGTCATGTTCCTCATTCAAACACTCATAAAACATTTTTCTTTATAGGTTTGCTCAATCTTCCAAATAAATCTAATTTACAGTGTCCCTGTCTATGACTCAGTTAATTGTCAACTCATTTTACTGTGGAGTTTTGGAGAAAACTAAAGGCAAAATAACTCCAAACCTCAGGTGCATTTTTAATTATGTCACATATTCAAACACACATAAAACAGTTTTCTTTATAGGTTTGCTCAATCTTTCAAATTATTCTTATTTACAAGGTCCCTGACTGTTATTGTCTTAGTTTTGGAGAAAACTAAAGGCAAAATTACTCCAAGCAGCACTGCATTATCAATCATGTTTCATATTCAAACGCTCATAAAAAATTTTTTTTTATAGGTTTGCTCAATCTTTCTAATTATTTTCATTTAGAGTGTCCCTGTCTATTACTGACTTTTATTTTAAGTCAATTTTACTGTACTGTTTTCAAGAAAAGTAAAGGCAAAATCACTCAAAATATCACTGCATTTTCAATCACGTTCTACATTCAAACACTAATAAAAATAATTTCTATATAGGTTTGCTTAATCTTTTAAATTATTTTTATTAAGAGTGTCCCTGTCTGTTACTTTGTAAAATTTCAACTTATTTTACTGTGGAGTTTTTAAGAAATGTAAAGGCAAAATCACTCAAAACCTCAGGTGCATTTTCAATCATGTCACATATTCAAACACACCTAAAACAGTTTTCTTTATAGGTTTGCTCAATCTTTCAAATTATTCTTATTAACAGTGTCCCTGTCTATTATTTTATTAAATTTCAACTCATTTTACTGTGGAGTTTTGGAGAAAACTAAAGGCAAAATCACTCCAAACATCACTGCATTATCAATCATATTCCACATTCAAACACTCATAAAACATTTTTGTTTATAGGTTTGCTCAATCTTATAAATAATTCTTATTTACAGTGTCCCTGTCTATTATTTTAATAAATTTTGACTCATTTTACTGTGGAGTTTTGGAGAAAACCAAAGGCAAAATCACTCCAAACCTCAGGTGCATTTTCAATCATATTCCATATTTAAATACTCATAAAACATAATTCTTTATAGGTTTGCTCAATCTTACAAATTATTCTTATTAAGGGTGTCCCTGTCTATTATTTTATTAAATTTCGACTCATTTTACTGTGGAGTTTTGGAGAAAACCAAAGGCAAAATCATTCAAAACCCTAGTGCATTTTTAACCATTCAACATTTCACATTCAAACACTCATAAATCTTCCTAGGTAGTTTTCCTGTTCACAGTGATCCAGAATTCATTTATTTTGTATTTATTGTCAATTAATTAATTAATGTGACTGTACATTTTCAAGAAATTATAGGCAATATTACTCAAAACATATGTGTATTCTTTTACTTATTTTCATATTATTCTCATATTATATTATACACAAAAATCTTAATAATTTGCATAATTATATTCTTTTTAGAACAGTTACACTGTTTCAGAAAAAATAAATTCTTGTTTTGTCCAAACATATAAAAATTGGAATATGGATTTTACTCCATTACTCTGTTTTTTTATTTTAAAACACAAATAAAACTTGAGCGAATAATGAAAGGTTGCAATTGTGCATAGACAAGTTTAATTTACAATCAAATCAAATTAATTATAATTACAAAAAAAACCAAATTAAATACATACATACATCACGAATTATCCTTTAATGGACATCATTAGTGGCATTTGAAACATTTCCAGAACTGTTCATTACCAATGACACTTCTGGGTATATCTACACATGTAGGATGATACCACTCTTGGCATTTAGAGCACTGGACCATGAGTTCATTGTAATGAGCTGTTCTGCAAACACAGTAAACAGGTATCGCAGTTTTGGTCACGTTTGCCTCGGCTTCACTCTCTCGACTCTTCATGCCAAATGTGATACTGTTTTTTGCTAATGAAGCATACAGTTGTGCCCTTAGCCTGCTTTCATTAAATATGCATACCTCTGGTGGGTGACCCTTGCAAACAGCATATGCAAATGCTATTGCGAACAAACCACAATTGCTGTTATTTGACTGTTGCTGCACAGCTGGTTGCAAAACATCAAATGTGCCTGACTGTGGCCTCACCAGCCAGGACAGTGCTTGTAGTGTTCCTGGGTCCAGAGGGGTGCATTTGCTGTCATACACAGAGAGCTGATTTTCATTAGAAAACAAATTGCTGACTGTGATCCAGTGGCATTGCCGAATGTTCAATATTTGCACAAATTTATTTTGTGGAGTTCCCACAATTCCACCATTTGGAATCGCACTAAGGGCAGAACAGATTGAAACCCATCAATGTGCACATTGTCCTTTGCCATGAGGTAGCTGGCCAGGTCGATGATGTCACAGGTCAACCAGTAATCAGGGTGAAGTATTTGTTGCAGCATTTGTATTTTTGGTGGCCTGCATAGTCTTCGAGGAGCAATTGTTTCTGATGGACCTGATTTATTCCAGATTGGCCCTTCGATTTTTGATTGTCTTCTCCTTAAATTCTTCACTGGTTCTTTCTGTAGATACACAAGATACAATTTATTTTTTGTGCCAGTTCAGACTTAAATTTGATGCAATGTGAAGACAAAAAGTAAATCTTGTTTGTGATCTTAGTCTATTGAGTATCTTTATAATGAGGGACAGCAGTGTCAGTTCAACATTTTGGGACCTTCTAGAAGACCACATGATAAATGTGATGGACCATGAGATAAAATGCAGTCATAATCATGCAATGAAAAACCATTCTCTTAATTAATCAGCTGATTTTCCTTTGTCTTCAGTCTGCTCATGTGATTTGGGCTACACTTACATTTGTTGTACTTCAGCACTGTCATCTTTCCTTTCTGCCTGTGTTTTGTAATAGTGAAATTATACATAGCAAATATGCTCGTCTCCTGCCATTTTGACACTGGACATTCAAACATACAATTTCCAATCAATATATTTCTCTTTCTAAATAAGCTGTGAAAGTTGATTCAAGAGATTGGAAGCCATGACTCTGCTATTATAATAACAAGACATCAGTTTACACATTCAGTAACACTTTAAAGTGATTACAGATTACAGTGATTGTTCCTAATATTTGTACCTCACCAGTTAGATTTTTTAACTATATATATATAAATAAAATGTGTGTGTGTGTGTGTGTGTATTTAAACCTGGATCACATCTTCTGGCTTTTTCTTTTTCTCTGGCACTTTTGGGGGTGCCTTTGAAGACTTCTCCTGACAAAAACACACACCACACACACACACACACCACACACCACACACACACACACACACACACACCACACACACACACATAAAAACCCATTTTATTTAAAGTAAATAAAGATTTAGTTAAAAGCATGTCTATATCTTTTTTACAAAAATGTTTATTATTATTATTATTATTATTATTATTATTATTATTATTATTATTATTATTATTATTATATCAATACACACATATATATATATATATTAAACCTGGATCACTTCTTCTGGCTTTTTCTCGGGCACTTTTGGGGATGCCTTTGTAGACTTCTCCTGACAAAAAAAACACACACACACACACACACACACACACACACACACACACAAACAAACACATAAAAACCCATTTTATTTAAAATAAATAAGGATTTAGCTTAAAAGCTTATGCTTTTGCTCTTTTTTTTTACAAAAATTGTTTAGTTATTATTATTATTATTATTATTATTATTATTATTATTATTATTATTATTATACACTCCGAATAATAATACCTTGTTTTTTACATCTTGGAATGGAAGAACCTTGACTAGTGGAGAAACATATAATCCTTTACGCCTCTGACGTCTCTTTTTCCACTGCTCCATTTCCACTCGAATGGACTAGAAGAGACACACATACATCACACATTTTTTTTTTTTTTTTTTTTTTTTTTTATCTAATACATTTTTTTATGAAGTGTATCTTACAGCATCTTGGTTTATAGGACTGTGGTGAGACCTGAGATGTTGTATGGATTAGAGACAGTGGCATTGAGTAAAAGACAGGAGGTGGAGCTGGAGGTAGCAGAGCTGAAGATGTTGAGGTTTTGTTGAGAGTGACAACGATGGAAAGGATTCGAAATGAGTTTAATAGAGGACAGTGCATGTAGGATGTTTTAGACATGCGCAGAGGAGGGACATGAGTTATATTGGTAGGACAATGCTGAGAATGGAGGAAAATAGTAAGAAGAAGGAGGAGGTTTATGAATGTGGTGAGGGAAGACATGCAGGTAGTTGGTGTGAAAGAGGCAGATGTAGAGAACAGAGAGGTATGGAGATGGATTATCCGCTGTGGCGACCACTAATGGGAGAAGCTAATAGAAGAAGAAGAAGAAGATATTACAGCATCTTGGTTTATATTTAGGGAACATTGAATTGGCAATATTTTGTAAAAGGTGAAAGTACAAAAATATTTCATTACTCTCTTTCTTGTTCTTTCTGTGTCTTCATATTCACGGAGCAGTGCGTCATGCATGCTCTGATAAATCTGGACAAAGTCATCCAATCTTGTCAATCTCCTTCTCTGGAACCTAATTTTTTTTAGGTCCCATTGACTTTTTTCCATTATTCCTTGTGTCCGATTGTCTTGTGTAAAGTTCTGAATTATGGACAACAAATTGTAGTTATTTAAGGCATAGCATTTATGTAAAAAAAAAAAAAAAAAAAAACATTTTTTAACAAGCTATTAAAATCAATCAGTTGAGTTTTTACCTGATTATTGGACTGACTGACTTTTTATAAATCTGCCCGAAATGTTGGTAGGCTGAGCCTGTACCATGCCGTCCAATATCACCTAAAGAATTACATTGTTTGTTTGTTTATTTATTTATTTATTTTAATCAGTAGTAATGTTAGAAAACACTCCTATCAAAAAACCTACCTAGCAATAGACCAGACCACAGAGTTGCGTGTGGCAGGAAGTACCTGGTCAAGTTTTCAATGAATGTTGGGGCGTAATAGCTGTTTTCTTCCCCATTAAGGTCAAGAGGTGCTTTCACTATTACCTTCTGGAAGTGGCTTTCAAGGGGTGTGTTTCCCACATCATTCTGAAAGGAAATTTTTTGTATTATATACAATTTAAACATGAATGTTTACGTTGTGTAGCTGGAGAAGCAAGACACAGGAATTAGTTATATATAATATATATATAATGTATATAATTATTAATAGCACATATTAATTATTTATGCTAATGCACATACAGACAATTTAGCAGGCACTTAATTTAAATCAAATTGCGGTTCAAGTAATACTTAGAAACATCATGCAAATGTTAGGGAATGTTTTCGAAAAAACCTTCTTTTATGTCCTTGACTGTAAAGTTTGGACTTATGTACATGATGAAAACACACATGGTTGAGATCTCCTTTATAAAAATCCACTGCAGGTCAAGACAGAGATTCAACAAGAGTCTGTATTGTCAGCAGTCTACATATATAGCAATAACTGTTAATAACATCTTAATTACCTTGTAGTCTTCAGCAACAATGTTTGTTCCTCAGTTTCCAGTTTTCCTATTTGTTGCATCAGTGTTTGCAAGTTGTTTAGTGCTTAGCCACATTGTCTCCAGTGCATGGACTACAAAATAGGACTGTGGCACTGAGGAGCACTTCATCCATCTGCTTCAGATTTTCTGAACATGCAAGTAGCCCAAAGGTGTGCATAGCAAGTTTGTAATGTTTTGGCACTCTAAAATGACAGCAATAAAAACAAAAATTGGTTATGTTTCAAATGCTTTATACATTAATCTCAGTTTAAAAAAATCGACAAAAAAAAAAAAAAAACCTACTGTTTTTTGCACAGACACTTTGCATTTTTCATTATGTGGCTTAAGCATCTATGAAGGATGGGAAGATCAAACTTTTCTGCCTGGTATTGTCCACTGATTATTTCAAAGTACTTCTTCAGGAGATCCTCCAGACTTAGTTGGCAGAATGTAAAAGAAATAGAATTTAGAAGCACAAGGGAGCCATCACAAATGATCATAATTGGCCTTTTGACTGCCTTTTTCCCATACATTCTCATCATGTCTGTTTGGAAAGCCTGCAAGAAGTACATGACAGATGATGTTGTGTGGTCACAAGTAAGATAGGTTGCAACTGGAAGAGGAGATGCCCCCTTGGAAGGATTACGCACAACTAATTCATACACATAGTATGGTCGACTTGTGGAGCTTCCTTTCTGAATAATACTTCCTGTTGCATCCAGATAGACAATGTCTTCTTTGCACCTTCTGTAAAACACTGACAGTGTTTTCTTAGACCATAGCATTATTGCTCTAGGGTGCATCATGACCCTCTGTAGGACTTCATTGTCTGATCCTTTCTTTTCATTGATTAATATTTGTAGACTTAAAAGTTCGTTTGAATGAGGTCTTTTCAGTTGTCTTTGGGTGCATGCAATGGTTTTTAAAACCTCTTTTGTTGGTGCTTCATCCCTGCACCCAGACTGTACCACCATCTCTGGGATTTTTTGCATGGATTCCAAATATACATTTCTGGGCAGTTTGCTTGCAGAGTTTGTGCAATAGATGAACGTGCATCTGCACGCACTGGTCTCCTTTTCAGTTCAGTGGTACTGTGGTAAACATCTCCTCCTGTGAATAGCACAGCTGCCTTGAGGTGACCTCATCGGTCACTTCCACACTAACAATAATTGGGCAATTTTCAAATCGGCAGTAGCCCGTACATTCCAATAAAGGTGTGTTTTTTTGTGACAGCAGGGTTTTCACACTGTGTCTTTTAAAACCAAAACTGCAGTATGGGTGAATTGACCGTATTCCCTTCGCAATCACGTTTGTCCACTGTAACCCTTGAAAACATCTTCCTTTCTGATGCTTTCTTAGCTCTTGCCATTCTTTCTTGTCAATAAAAAAGAACCATGGCTCTTGTGGCAAACTACATGTAAAGAATGCGTCCTTTTCCTCACTGCTTTCTGTAGACATGTAAGCTAATTCAGCCAAGTCAGGTTCCTTGTCATGATACTGTAACACAAAAACAATTCCAATTGTGATTTTATATAAAAAAGTATATATGCATTATTATATAATTGGCAATAAATGTTATTAATTTGATGAAATATTTTTATTTTTTTATTTATTTACTTATTTATTTATTTATTAGTTAGTTAGTAAATGTTGAACCTGTGTATAGACATTCTGCTGTATGTGATAATTTCACATTTCTCAAAGAGTGCACATTTTTGAGCAAAGGTTTTAAATGACTTGAGTCCTTTTTTAATCATAATTTTTTTCCCTTTGCATATTTGTGTAATTGTCATCTTGTATTCATATCAGACTGCTAGTTGTTTTGATGTGATAGAATATCTAAAATATTAAAGATAGAGCTTGCATTTAATAGTATGCTGGTACAGCTTTTTATGAATATACAGTCTGTATAGAAATGAATGACTTCTCAAACTAAAATAATCACATTTTGTTGCTTTTATGCTAGAATTGAAAACAGAAACAGTTTTTGTTTTACCCGGCTGTATTCACTCAGTTCAACCTGTTACATTGCAATGAAAGATACTGTATAAAAGACACTGTTATAAATAAATAAATAAATATAAATAAATAAATAAATAAAAATGTAATTACTGAGTTCTGACTGAAAAAAGTGAAATAGCATTGCCAACATGTGTTTTGTTGTTTTTTTTCCTTTTTATTTAAATTACAAACGTACTAACTTTGCACATCTAAACTGTGCACATTTGGCCATTTTCTTTGCCAGAACTGCCCATGTTCAGTTACATTTTATGGTAACCGTTTGTTGACTGCAGTCTTCAAATCATTGTACAGATTTTCGATTATTGTTGAGGCCAAATAATAACAATTTAATCGTATCTGAACATAACACCTTTTTCCATGTGTCCTCAGAATCTTTACGGTGCATTTAACAAAACTCATTTACGACTGCCTGATTTAGGTTACAAAACATTTTGTACGAAGGGGTGATCATTTTTCCAGCTCAGTGTTTCTTCTTTTTCTTTTTTCTTTTGCAGTCATGTTGGTCTTCTATCTTTCATTTGGATGTTATAAGTTGCATTGAGTACAGCTTACTAAAACGTAGGGCAGAGTACAATACAGCTTACTAAAAGAAACACTGTCTCTGTCTTTATTTCCGACTGCAAAGCAACACAATTTGATTCTTTTAAAGGGAAATTATTATTTTTATACCCAATTTTGTACTGAAGCAAAAACCAAGATGTTTTTTTTAAATATATATTTAATTTGACTACCTTTTCTTCCGAAGATTCAGGCTTTTTTCAGAACAAGGACTGTTACCCTTTAAAACTGTTGTCAAATTCTCCCAAGAGCCCTGAAAGTAGACATTATCAACAACACAAGTAAACCCTTAATAATAACTAAACATGGAACATGCTAATTTTATCTTTTACTTCATAATATAGACAATTACCCTCTGATCAGAAAATGCTGATTTGCATTCAAGGTGTTGAATAACTTTATCTTTTCAAAATAAGTGGATAAGTGGAGGCCAATTACTGTCTCCCACATTTCTCCTATCCTAATCATTCAGATGTGTAAAATAATACACATAACAGTGCAACACCATGCAATGCTAAACAGTTTCTATGTTATTTAATTTATTAATACTTAAAAGTATACTCTATTGCAATTGAACAGCTAGTGCAGTTATAGTCATTCAAATGCTTTTCATAAGAAGACTGGACCTAATATAATGTATTATTGATAATATGCATCTCTATCAATATCATTTTGGTTAATTGTAGTGCATACTCTAACAATCGTTTGAATTTTCCACCTTGCACACAATGTGGCACGGTTACCATAACAAACTTATGACAGACAAATTACCAAGGAGGAACTGTTTTCTCCAGAAGCTCTTTCCTCATATCTCGCTTTTGAGCTGCTCTTGTTCCCTGATGTTTCCTGGCGAAAAGTTAGGAATAAAATTTGTTCATTTCAAAAAATATGATCATGAGTAAAGTTTATTTGACATTAAAACTATATTTGTACAAACTTTAAAGTACATTAGAAACTTTTAACTTTAGCAATAATTGCATTTTTTTTACAGAAGATAAATACCTTCCAAAGATGTGCAGTGGCTTTGCGAATTTTTAGCCGATTCAAGAGTGTATTGGGCACTTCCAAATCTTTGCAGACATCTCCCATAAACCAGATTCATTATAAATACTGTTGTTATTAATATTGACACCAGGTACAGAACATTTTGAGATGCTTTGCAATATTTGGTCCAGGTTTATGGTAAGTGTCCTTGACTATAAAATGACAAGAACAATAGAAAACAGGTTTTAGTAAAAATAAAAATAAAAATAAATATATATGTAAAAAATATATATATATATATATATTCCCTTGTGTATATACTTGCCTTTCCAAAAATAGTGAAGGTGCAGGTTCTGAAATAAACACACACAAACATACACAGACACACTCACGTTTAAACAAACCCTAGTTTCTGAACATTTATAAATACAAATTTATTTCCACTAAATACAAAATTTTATAATAATAATAATATTAATAATAATATTAATATAATATTAATAAATATTATTATAATGATTTATTATTATTATTATTATTATTATTATTATTATTATTAACACTGACATTCAATGCAGAGAATAGATCATGCATTTTGCTTCTCTTGTTTGAAAATTGATTTAGAGATTGCTATTTTATAACTGGGCCACTAGATGACCCTAATCAGCATTCAAGTCAAATGAATAAACTGAATCAAAAATTTTAAAGTTCAGTCCTTTATGCGTGCAGGTATGCATTTATACATCTAAAATTTATTTTTTGGCAAAACTTTGTCGACATTTTAAGCAGTTACATTTGTTTTTGCTTTGCTTTGTAATTATTTTCAATTGTTCAAGTCACTGTAGCTTCTCAATTTGCATTTTCCCTGACACTTTAAAAAAAGGTCAAAAGATAAAAGTTTACTGGTTTTTATATGATTTTTACACAGTGTTCATAAGCTGTGGCAAAATGCTTGCGGGAGCGGGCGGGAGTGGGTCACTGCTCGAATAAGAGTCAAGTCTTTTGGGGTGCCCATTTGTTGTGTATTCCACTTTTTTTTTTTTTACTAAAATAATATTTGTACTCCTCTAAGTCTATTTTGACTTGCCATGGGGGGTCCCTGATACGTTATGGGGGTCCCGGATATCCCCAGCCCCCCCTCAAAAGCACTGGTAACAGTCCCGCACAGGACTCTACATAAAGGTGAATATATATATAATATATATTACCAGCAACCACGCAAATAGTTAGATAAATCACATTTTTTAACAAATATATATATATATATATATATATATTATAGGTTGTAATAGCGTATTTCTCTTAATTAAATAGCAAACTACCTTGGCAAAAATCAACACATACCTGTGCCTAAGATTACTCATCCTTTATCCTGAATGTTGTCAACCTTTCCATACAAAGAAATGCTAATCGATGCTTTAATGGCTCCACATCGTCACAAAAAAGATTTACAGCATGTGAAAGCCTATCACTGTCTTAGAATAGTGACTAACTGCCCAATGAAAGCGAACTTTTGTCAACTGTGGTTGACTCAATGGTTCAAAATACAAACGAAGTAAAAGTAACTTAAAACACAATAGATAAACAAAAACAACTAGAAAAGTACATAAAGAAATTACTGCACTCCCACTTACAGACAAAACTCAGCAGAATTAATTTTGATTATATATATATATATATATATATATATAAAATCAAAATAAGAAATAGCTTTATTGCCAAGCACGATTGCAATTACAATTAATTTGTGTTGGTGACAGAAGCCTCCAGTTGCTCATTAAAAAAATAAAGGAATGTGAAATAAAAAAAAACAATAAAAAATAGTTTAATGCACATTGTTTGTAAAGATAAGTAAATAAATAAATTGTATTACTGCTCAGAAAAGTACAGATAAAAGTGATATTGGACATTATTTATTTTATTGAACAATGGGGAAAGCATTTAATGGTTCATGAGATCAACAGAGGTAAATATAATATGTACATTTCAAACGAGTGGTAAAAAAGCTACAATTAAATAAAAGAGGACAAAAAGAAGTCTGGAAAGTTATATTTGATGAAATCTAGAAGAAAATATTGACCTGGTTAAACTTAAATACCCTAATTCAGAACACATAACTTATCTTGTTTGTTGAATAAAATACATATTATTTCATAAATAGTACTATAATAATGTTACTATAATAATAACATTATTATAGTAAAATTATTATAATAATATTTTTATAACAGTAATAACAATATTATAGTAATGTTATTATTATTATAATAATAAATATTAACAATAATTATTATTATTGTGGGTCCTAATAATAATAATAATATAATAATAATAATAATAATAATAATAACATATAATATAATTTTGTTTAGGTGTGAGTAGTATAAAACATATTTTTTTCCTCATTTTTTTCTATTTATATATACATATATTTTGTCCAGAAAGCTTGTAATCTATTACACTCATGCATCTGCAGAACTCATTTGTGACATTCTGCCACAGACATTATTGCAGCTTAGTCCTATAGTAGTTTAATGATAATTAAAATGCATTTTATTTGGCACCTTTCAAGACTCAAAGACACCTTACAAGCACAGGATTGATTGATCGATTGATTGATTGAATAATTGAATGCAATACAACCAACAATTTGTGACATTGATTATGATAAACAAAACATTAGATAAAAAAAGAAATATGTAATTTCCAAACAATAAAACAAAAGCCTAATATAATAGGATAATTTTAGGTGTGTAAATCAGTGCACAGAAGAGAGTCAATAAATGTCCACGTCCAAGGTGCTTAAGTCAAAGTAGATACTGTCGTGCAGTCTGGCGGATTCTTGATTGAGTGTGCTTAATCTTTAGGATGCCCAAGTTGTAATCTGGAGAAAAAAAAGGCAAATGAAAAAAATATATACATTTTTTTTTGCATTTGAAAAGAGTACAGTAAAAAATCTTAAATCTAAACACTAATTGACAGGGTAAATCTGAATGCAAAACATTTGTAAGATTGAGCAAACCTATAAAGAATTATGTTTTATGAGTGTTTGAATGTGGAATATGATTGAAAATGCACTTGAGGTTTGGAGTTATTTTGCCTTTGGTTTTCTCCAAAACTCCACAGTAAAATCATTGAAACTCAAAAAAGTAATAGACAGGGACACTGTTAATAGAATAATTTAAAAGATTGAACAAACCTATAAAGAATTATGTTTTATGAGTATTTAATATGGAAAATAATTGAAAATGCAGTGATGTTTGGAGTGATTTTGCCTTTGATTTTCTCCAAAACTCCACAGTAAAATAAGTCAAAATTTAACACAGTTATTTACAGGGACACTGTGAATAAGAATTATTTATAAGATTGAGCAAACCTATAAAGAAAACTGTTTTATGAGTGTTTGAATGTGGAATATGATTGAAAATGCACCTGAGGTTTGAGTGATTTTGCCTTTGGTTTTCTCCAAAACTCCACAGTAAAAATGAGTTGAAATTTAATAAATAATAGACAGGGACACTGTTAATAAGAATAATTTGTAAGATTGAGCAAACCTATAAAGAATTATGTTTTATGACGGTTTGAATGTGGAATATGATTGAAAATGCACCTGAGGTTTGGAGTTATTTTGCCTTTAGTTTTCTCCAAAACTCCACAGTAAAATGATTTGAAAATTAACAGAGTAACTGTAAATTAGATTTATTTGAAAGATTGGGCAAACCTATAAAAAAAAATGTTTTATGAGTGTTGAATGTAGAACATGACAAATGTACTGAGTCTTTTTTTTTTTTTATAACGGAAACGCCTTTCTGAAGCGTTTCACATGTATTTTGACCGCTCCCACCACCCGTACCGTAAGTGCACGAGTAGACGCGCAACACTAAACAAAGTGCGGCTGGCTTAACCGCAGTGAAAGAATTGCTTCGAGTGGCAACAACGAATACGAGGCAGATTTGAAGGGGATTGTTCAAGGCAAGGAATGAAAAAAAAGCCCCCCTAAGTAACATGCATAGTAAAAGAAAAAGCTATTGTAAATTATTATATTTTTGTTTGTGGACTAAGTTGAACTGAGAGTTTGTGTGTGTGAGACAGTGCAGTGTTCATTGTTGAAAATGACTGTCCTGTGGTCTTAAAACTGTAGGAGTCAATTTCTGTCATTATGTTGGTGTGTGACATTTACAATAAATCTGGCTGAGCAGAGGTGTGTGTGTGTGTGTGTGTGTGTGTGTGTGTGTGTGTGTGTGTGTGTGTGTGTGTGTGTGTGTGTGTGTGTGTGTGTGTGCGTGCGTGTGCGTGTGTGTGTAAGAGGAAGGGATGGGTGATGTTCATGTGTGTCCATGTGTATGATGTGGCTCTTTGCGGTAACACAGTCAAAAATGTGGCTCTCGGTCTCTGACTGGTTGGCCCCCCCTGGTCTATACTGTCTCACATTGTTTGTTTTGTCCAAGCTGAATGTATAGTGTAATTTATGTCAGCCCACTTGGCTAATAAACCTGATTCTGTTTCTGATTCAAATGTGTGTCATATTAAATTATAAATGTTATTAGGCATAAATAGGCATACATTTTTATGAGGTTTTGTGTCTGTTTTACTTTGATGTTTGACTTTACTGTAGAATGTATTGATTGAGTTTGACGCCATCTTGTGTTTTTATTAATCAGTGTATTGCACTTTTTCTACCACTAAATGCTGTTTATGGTGCTATAAAGCATCTACTATGGAGGATGACAGGTTCAAGTTATGCAAAATGAAATATTATGTGCAGGGAACCAAAATGCAATGTCTCTATATGAGGACGGAGGGTCCCAGGAGTTTTTGTTTGACCACACCCTTCCTCATTCTCACTTTCATTATATAATGCTATAGTTACATTTGAGGAAATGCTGGGAGCAGTTAGAACATATTTTTTTTTAACCAGTTGAATTGAGATTCTATTTGTCAGTAGTTAAAGAATATTAGTAGTGACTTGTTTTCTGACCAACATGCCACAAAATAAATTGTTCTCTAAAGAACTGAGAGGTGAGTTTGATCAACATTTTTTTCTCTCTTCATTTATTTCTTTCATCTCCATTGTGGGCTGTTTGTAGCTTGTGAAAATTTGTTAATACCATTTGGGACATTTCCCTGTTACCTAACTAGATTTTGTTCACTCGTGTGCAACAGACATTATTGCAATTTTGTGACCTGAGGTTTACAAGCAAACTGTAGAGTTTTGATGTTATTTGTAAAGACATTTATAGAGCAATGTTCCTTTACTTAAAAATAAACTTTTTTCCCCAACACTCATTAGAGATGAAAGGAGGAAACTTCTCAAACTAACTCTAAAAAAAAAAAAAAAAATGACAAAGTAATATAGAACACTACTTTTTTTTTTTTGGATTCATTTATAGATTATTGAAAATAGTTCCTCAAATAAAGTACGTAATTAAGTTGATAATAGGATATAAGTTGATATTAGAAGTCACTCAGTTTATCAAGAATACATAATTTTTTAGCAAACTTTGTTTACATTATTGATTTTTTTTGTCTAGATTCCAATATGCATAAGAAGAAAAAGTGTTCGAGTTTAATATAGGAAAACAAAAAAAAAACCTGCTTTTGTGGGGTCTTGCTTTCTTGGTTTTATCATTTTTTTAATAATGACATCCGAATTCAATCTTTTTTAGTTTAAGTTCAGTTTAAGTTCCTTCATCTTTACTAAGACCTTACACACGCATTGAATGGCCAAATTGTTGTATTGTATTGTGTTCAAGGTTATCAACATAAATGTTATAGTTATTATGAATGAACATACATTTAAAAAAAATGGTTAAATAAATGCAACTTTAATGAAGAATTTAAGAGAATGAAACCTCTGAATTGGCGATGTGCAGTCAGAGGAGTGTGAACCCTAACGCAGAGACAAACAAGAGGCTGTAGAAAAGTCCATAATGTCTTTTCTTTATTATGAAATTCTAACACAAAGTGGAAAACTAAAGAAACCAAAAAATCCAAAATTCCCAATACGTTAGCAGTGTTCAATTCCGGCATCACAAAAATAAGTGTGGAATCCAAAGAAAACTCTGGGAAACAAAAGCAGACAAAATCTTTCTTATTTAAAAAAGGTACGAACAAAAATTCATGGTGGGATGCTACAAAAAAAGAAAAAAATCACACACAGAATTAAACGCAAAACAGGAAGTTGAGAAAGTGAGAGCAAAAAAAAATAGACCTTAAGAAAACTGCGTAACACAGTGAAGTGGAAACAAAAGTAATGAACATACAGACCCAAGAGAGGAAACAAGTCAGAATAAAGACCTTTTTTTTTTTTTTTCAAAACAGAACTTGAGCACAGGGGCTTGGGGAAGAAAAAAATAAATAAATAGATAACAGGAGAAATGAAGTACAGAGCATCATTACAAATAAATTACCAATCATTAATATTGTATTTTTCTAACAGGTTGAATGTCTTTATACCTTTAGCTTTTTTTAATATACTTTTTTCATTTCGCAGATAAAAATGGAGGGGTGACGGGTGGGGGTGATTAGGAGAAAGAGGGAGAGAGAGTGAGAGAGAGGGAAGAGGGGTGATGGGGGGAGAGAGAGAGAGAGAGAGAGAGAGAGAGAGAGAGAGGGTGACAGGGGGGAGAGAGAGAGAGAGAGAGAGAGAGAGAGAGAGAGAGAGAGAGGAAAAAAAAAAGTTGGGACAAAAGTGAGTCTTTTTGAAAAGTGAGACATTTTGAAATGTCATGCCAAATATTGGCTCATTTTGGATTTCATGAGAGCTACACATTCCAAAAAAGTTGGTACAGGCAGCAATAAGAGGCCGGAAAAGTTAAATGTGCATATAAGGAACAGCTGGAGGAGCAATTTGCAACTTATTAGATCAATTGGCAACATGATTGGGTATAAAAAGATCCTCTCAGAGTGGCCGTGTCTCTCAGAAGATGGGCAGAGGATCACCAGTTCCCCCAATGCTGCGGAGCAATATCAGAAAGAAGTTTCTTAGAGAAAAAATGCAAAGAGTTTAAAGTTCTCATCATCTACAGTGCATCATATCATCCAAAGATTAAGAGAATCTGGAACAATCTCTGTGTGTAAGGGTGAAGGCCGGAAAACCAGACTGGATGCCCGTGATCTTCAGGCCCTTTATTCTGAATAAAATATAAAAATTTGAAACTTCCACATTATTGCATTCTGTTTTCATTCACAATTTGTTCAGTGTCCCAACTTTTTTCTAATCGGGTTGGTATTTTATAATCAGTGTGAGATGTAATTGGGAGCAGTGTAGATGATTAAAACAGGGCTGATGTGCTCATATTTTCTAGATCTAGTGAGGACTCTTGCTGCTGCATTCTGAACTAACTGAAGCTTATTTCTGCACTTCCTCCAACACCCAGACAGTAAAGCGTTACAGTAGTCTAATCTAGAAGTAACAAAAGCATCAACTAGTTTTTCTGTAACGACATATTTCTAATTTGAGCAATATTTCTAAGGTGAAAGAAGGAGATCCTGGTGATATTATTCACGTGAGACTCAAAGGAAAGACTCGGGTCAATAATCACACCAAGGTCTTTGACTGCTGTACACACTGAGACAGAAACACCATCCAGAGATGCTACAGAATCGGAAAGTTTACTTCTAGCTGCATGTGGTCCTAGTAAAAGTACTTCTGTCTTATCTGAGTTGAGCAGAAGAAAGTTATCAAGCATCCACTGTCTAATGTCCTTTACCAGAGGAGGGAAGTAATGAAGTACAAATACTTCGTTACTGTACTTAAGTAGATTTTTCTGATATCAGTATTTTATTCCACTATTTATTTTTCAGACAAATTTTTACACAATTATCTTTACTTTTTACTTCTTACATTTACAAAACAGCATTGTTACTTTTAGTATTCTTATTGAGAAGCTCAAACCTTCATTGCGGCTTTTTTCACCATATCACTGGTGTATTTTTCCTGGCTATCAGACGTAGACGTAGGCAAGCGGAGCTAATAATGAGCAAGGCAATCATGTGAATTCAGGTTCATGTAAATCTGGCTTTGCTGAAATATACAGCTGTGTATCATCAGCATAGCAATGGAAGCGAATCCCATGTTTATGACAGACCTAAGACAGAGCCTTGTGGAACACCAAACTTTACTCCATTTACATCAACAAACTGATAGCGATCAGTCAGATAAGACCTGAGCCAGGAGAGAGCTGTTCCCTTTATTCCAACAACGTTCTCAAGTCTAGCAAGCAGTATAGTGTGATCAATGGTGTCAAAAGCTGCACTAAGGTCGAGCAAAACAAGTAAGGAGACAAAACCCTGATCAGAGGCCAATAACAGGTCATTTACCACCTTAACTAGCGCCGTCTCTGTGCTATGATGAGGCCGAAATCCTGACTGATACATTTCAAAAATGTTCTTTCTTAATAGATGTGAGCAGAACTGCTGTGCTACAACCTTTTCTAAAAGCTTGAAGATAAAGAAGAGGTTTGATATTGGACTGTAGTTGGACAGCTGACAGGGTGAAGGTCAGGTTTCTTAATTAGGGGGTTGATAACTGCAGTTTGAAGGGTTTAGGTACAAAACCAGTGCTAATGGAAGAGTTTATTATTTTAAAACAATTTAATTAATTTTTTAATTAACAATTTAATTTTAAAACAGGTTAAATTCCCTCTGCTATGATCTGTTTGAGGAAACTTGTAGGCGAGGGATCGAGAATGCAGGTTGATGATTTTGATGAGGAAATAAATTAAATGGTGTCGTTCTCTTGAATACGAGTAAAACTTTGTAATTGATGGTCTGTTATAATGACACTGCTGTCTACAGGGTTATTTATAAAAGTTTGGATTTGTTTTAATCGTCTTGATTTTTTTGTCTGATGTTTTCAAGACTGAAGAGGTCGATTATTATTTACATTTTCACCTTTATGTCCTCCACTCCAGCCACTCTCAGATTCCACATTTTTCATGGGCTTCAGCTTGGGGTTATTGGCCAGACAGTTGTCAGGAGTTTCAGGGAGTGGTGTAAGTCTCAGTTCATCAGTAAAAGTGGGTTCCAAAGATTTTCTGGCATATGTATGCATCACGTTGTGAATATTGTTGCTGTGCTCCATGTTCATCCACGTGGGAGCAGATCAAGTTTGAAAAAAGTTTAAAATAAGAGATGTTTTTTGAAAAACTACTAAATATTTTTTCCTTCCTCCTCCTTCTTCCTCTTCTTTTCCTTTTTAAATAAAAAAAATTCTAATAACTCTAGAGATGATTTAAAAATATTTTAGCTCACCAAAATCTGCAAAAATGTAGTTTGTCAGCAGAGGTCCAACCTAAAGATGTTACACAGACGCCATCTCGGCCCCTCGAGCCGGGTAAAAACATAATATTTCTACACCGGTTCTAACAATTGCTCCAGGTGGAAACACATGGGAGGCATTACCCTGAAAATCCCCCAAATCCTGACATACAGAGGACAAAATAGGAACTAAGAATAAATAATAAATATATTAATGCTGAAGGAAACAAATAAATAAATTGATGCTGGTCAGTAAAAAGGGGAAAAATTGAATTCATACTTCTTTTCTACATTTCTTCAGTCTGTGTTTGTATGTTAGTTGGTGTGTGTTCCAATATCTTTAACAGACTGTTAAAGGTTTCTGATTAGGTTTTGTGTCTTTCAGGCCTGCGTTGCTTTCGGATGGTGGTCTGTAGGACAGTTTTAGAGATGAAGAAGCGGAGGAGAGTGAGGACTGAAAGAAGAATAAGATGGTGGAAACTGAAGGAGGAAGAGTGTAGTGTGAGGTTCAGGGAAGAGGTCAGACAGGAGCTCAGTGGTGGTGAAGAGGTGCTGGATGATTGGGAAACTACTGCAGGAGTGATAATGGAGACAGATAGAAAGGTACTTGGTGTAACATCTGGAAATAGAAAGAAAGTCAAAGAGACGTGGTGGTGGAACAGAGAGGTTGGAGAAACAGAATTAAGATCAACAGAGTGATGAGAAAAGTAGGCAGGAGAACAAGGAGATGCAGCAGCAACTGATTTTTAAGAATAAAGATGTGCAGAACTGCAGTAACTATGGGATTAAAAATGAGTTCATTAGAGGGACAGCGCATGTAGGACGTCTTGGAGACATGGTGAGGGAGATGAGATTGAGATGGTTTGGACATGTGCAGAGGAGGGACATGGGGTATATCAGTAGGAGAATGCTGAGGATGGAGCCACCAGGAAGGAGGAGGTTTATGGATGTGGTGAGGGAAGACATGCAGGTAGTTGGTGTGAAAGAGGCAGATGTAGAGGACAGGGGGGTATGGAGACGGATGATCCGCTGTGGAGACTCCTAATGGGAGAAGCAGAAAGATTTTTTATTGTCCATCTGACAGTTCTGATCATTTATTAAAATGCCATCAATCATTCTTACATTTTCAAATCTAATTCTTTTTCCTGCAGCACAGGGCGTCCTAGATATCATCGATAACTTTGACAGACCTGGAAAAGTATACGCTGATGGACTGTATGCTGAGGCGGACGCTTATGCTTGTGCTTTCAAAAACAAACCAGGAAAGCGCATCCCTAAAGCTGGAGCTGTTGCTGAGGCTGGTGTAGGACGAGCTGGGGCAAAGTGGAGCATCTTCTCAGCTGAAGCTAGAGGTCCAAATGCTGCTGCTTCTGCTGAGGCTAATGTTCTGAAAGCAGGAGCCATGGCTCGAGCTGAGCTTGCAAGTGTTTCAGCTGCAGCTGGTCCAGGGGATCGACACTGGTGTCACACTTAGTCTCACTAAATTAAAGTGCAAGATTCTCGGCTTTGGGGTGACAATCGGTTCCACATTTGAAATTTCATTTCTTAACAGTGGCTTAGAAATAAATCTTCTCTGATTTCTGATTCTGATGGCGTGTGAAACAGATTCTTTGTGTTTGTACAAGAAATGAAATTAATCACAATGGAAACAACAGAGAATAAAACCTAATTAAACTATGAAACAGGATGTGGGCAGCTGTTCTTTCATATTTATTTGAAAAGAGAAAACAAAGACTACAAAACACTGTTTAGGGTTCACACACACACACACACACACACACACACACACAAACAGAGTTTCAAGAAATTTGATTTTAGCACACAGAAGTTGAAAACATGTGATGAGGATTCAGAACTGAAAGGAATTCTGTTCTCTCTCTTTTTTCTGGGCGGAACAACAGACCAGGAAAGAAGAAAATCTCACAATAGAATAGAATAGACTTTATTTGTCACATAAACATTACAGCACAGTGAAATTCGTTCTTCGCATATCCCAGCGTGCTCAGAAGCTGGGGTCAGAGCGCAGGGTCGGCCATGACACGGCTCCCCTAGAGCACAGAGGGTTAAGGGCCTTGCTCAAGGGCCCAAGAGTGGCAGCTTGGCGAGCGCATCACAGCTCCATGTACATGAGTCTAAAACCAACACTGTATTTATTGCATGTTCATTTAATAATAATCCTAAAAAAAAATCTGAATTAAAATAAAGATGAATTCATCAGCTTCTGAACTGAAGTAAATATTGTATAAAGATCTTTCAGTATCTCAGAAACCACTTTAGTATTTTAACATAGTCATTATTGTGTAAATAATATTTCACACAGGACAGTAAATCTGCACATTGAGACTCTAAAATATATACAGTGTCATTTTTGTACTCTCCCTTTGAGAGGATACTAAAATGGTTGCTGAAAGGTGAGGGGTGAGTGCACACCTGTCTTCTGTCAGATACTGTACATGTCTCCATTATGACATTATTGAAGAGAGAGAGAGAGAGAGAGAGAGAAAGAGAGAGAGAGAGATGGAAAAAATCCTGAATTAGAAGAAATGCATGTGATTGTTCATTATTTTATTCAAAGATGCAATTTTCATACACCAACAGAAAAAAAACATGAAACACACAGACTGTTTGAGTAATATTATGTGTGTGTGTGTGTGTGTATGCATAAGAGTGTTTATATATAAGTGTGTGTGTGTGTTAGTGTGCATCAGTATGTCTGCGTGTATCAGCATGTGTGTGTATTAGAGAGTGTGTGTGTGTGTGTGTGTGTGTGTGTGTGTTTAAGAGTTGTACTCCTGCCCGATGTACTTAGCTATAGTGCTCAGCTGGATGTTGGTCGTTCCTTCATAGATGGTTCCTGATACAACACACACACACACACACACACACACACACACACACACACACACACACACACACACACAAGTAAGTATTATCAGCATATGTGTGTGTGTGTGTGTGTGTGTGTGTGTGTGTGTGGTACACACTCACCTATCTTACAGTCTCTGTAGTATTTCTCTATTGGATAGTCCTTGGTGAAGCCGACGCCCCCCATCCACTCAATACACTTCGATGTGGTTAATGTGGCCACCTGCACATGCACACAGACAGACAGACAGACACACACACACACACACACACACACACACACACACACACACACACAAAGTAAATGTAGTAAATTACTGAGCGAAAGAGTGAATATGTAAATAAACGTGTAAAAGAGTGAGTATGTAAATAAACGTGTGAAAGAGTGAGTATGTAAATAGATGAACAAGGGAGAGAGTGAATAAATGAATGAGTGAGTAAATGTGTGAGTGGATGAGAGTGGATAAATGGATGGGGAGTAAGTGAATTATTGAGTGAATGAGTAATTAAATGAGTGAGTAAATAAATAGATGAGGGAGTGAGTGAGTGAGTTAAAGTGGGTAAATAAATGGATGAGGGAGTGAATGAATACATGAGTGAATGAATTAGAGAGTGAATGAGGGAGTGATTGAATGAATGAATGAGGAAGTGACCTCTGAGGAGAAGTACTTGGCCATGCAGGCCTCTTTGATGAAGGGTCGTCCCGCCTCCCTCAGTCTCGCCGCGTTGTAAGTCAGAAGCCTCGCCGCCTCCAGCTGTGTGGCCACGTGAGATATCTGATGCTGCATGGCCTGAAAACACACCTTATTATCATATACACTCACACACGCTTACAGCCAGTCATCATCACGCACAACATTGTCACATACACTCACCGGCCACTTTATTAGGTAAACCTTACTAGTACCGGGTTGGACCACCTTTTTCCTTCAGAACTGCCTGAAGGTACTGGAAACATTCCTCAGAGATTTTGGTCCATATTGACATGACAGCATCACGCAGTTGCTGCAGATTTGTCGGCTGCACATCCACGATGCGAATCTCCCGTTCCACAACATCCCAAAGGTGCTCTATTGGATTGAGATCTGGTGACTGTGGAGGGCATTTGAGTACAGTGAACTCATTGTCATGTTCAAGAAACCAGTCTGAGATGATTTGCGCTTTATGACATGGCGCGTTATCCTGCTGGAAGTAGCCATCAGAAGATGGGTACACTGTGGTCATAAAGGGATGGACATGGTCAGCAACAATACTCAGGTAAGCTGTGGCGTTGATACGATGCTCAATTGGTTCTAATGGGCCCAAAGTGTGCCAAGAAAATATCCCCCACACCATTACACCACCACCACCAGCCTGAACCGTTGATACAAGGCAGGATGGATCCATGCTTTCATGTTGTTGACGCCAAATTCTGACCCTACCCTCCGAATGTCGCAGCAGAAATCGAGACTCATCAGACCAGGCAACGTTTTTCCAATCTTCTATTGTCCAATTTTGGTGAGCCTGTGCGAATTGTAGCCTCAGTTTCCTGTTCTTAGCTGTCAGGAGTGGCACCCGGTGTGGTCTTCTGCTGCTGTAGCCCATCCGTCTTAAGGTTTGACGTGTTGTGCGCTCAGAGATGCTCTTCTGCATACCTCGGTTGTAACGAGTGGTTATTTGAGTTACTGTTGCCTTTCTATCAGCTCGAACCAGTCTGGCCATTCTCCTCTGACCTCTGGCATCAACAAGGCATTTGCGCCCACAGAACTGCCACTCACTGGATATTTTCTCTTTTTCGGACCATTATCTGTAAACCCTAGAGATGGTTGTGTGTGAAAATCCCAGTAGATCAGCTGTTCCTGAAATACTCAGACCACCCTGTCTGGCACCAACAGCCATGCCACGTTCAAAGTCACTTAAATTACCTTTCTTCTCCATTCTGACACTTTGAACTGCAGCAGATCGTCTTGACCATGTCTACATGCCTGAATGCATTGAGTTGCTGCCATGTGATTGGCCGATTAGAAATTTGCGTTAACGAGCAGTTGGACAGGTGTACCTAATAAAGTGGCCGGTGAGTTTATATACATACATATATATAGGTGTGTGTGTGTGTGTGCACTGTTAAAAATTGCTGTTAATTTACGGCAGAATTTTAACAGTATAATAATGTTATGTTCAAAAGCAGTAGACACAATATAACGGCATTTTGCTGTATTTATTACTCAGAGAAAATAAAACATTACTATACAGTATTTTTGTAAACTGCAGTGAGCACGCGGGGACTTTTATCCGTCTTCATAACAATAACAGGTGAGTTCCCTTTAGTTTGTGTGACAAAATTCATTACATTTGCTATGGCAGCTAACATGTATGGTGGATATTGATAGTGAATCTTGCTTCTATTTGCTCATTTTCAGTGATTAATAGGCCAAATGTGTTGTGCAGCTGGATTTCAGACTCGGGTTGCATTATTCCCAAATACCGGGTGAGTTTCATTCAGAAAAATATGTGATAATCCTTCGATAAAGTTAATTTTTCAAACTCCATTGCACTGCAATCACATTGTCTTTGTTTCACACTAACACGACTGGTGTTTTCCGGTGCTTTTCTCAAATTCGTGAAGCCTCCAGCTTCACGAATTTGACACCCTTAATTAATTAACACCCTTAATTATCGGTGTTATTGTGTTTTACTTTTTGACCAAAAGATCTGCGTGCTGTTGCTTGTTTTCTTTCCGGAATAAAAACTGTTCTTTATACAAGAATAAACTTTGCTATATGTTCTCTGTGAGTAATCATTTCCCCTCCACTCTAGTTCTAAACACACACATTTGTTTTTCAGGCGGTTAATCGGGATAAATCCGGAAAAGAGCACAAGGCTGTAGGAGTATCAAAGCGGACGTGTCGCCAGTCTACTTAAAAAATTAATAGATTTTAAGTGGGACTTTATATAAGTAATACACACCACAGACCACACACAATCATCGCATACACACACATCACACACATGCATATTCACTCAAAAATACTGTATATATTGGGTGTTTTCTGTCATTCACTATGTCTTTCTTTCCAGAGTAAATTTTCTTTTACATTTAGATGTATTTCCATATATGTAATAAGCTTTGGGCTTTTGGTTGACCATTGTTTTTATTTTATACAAATTTTCTCTAAATAAGAATCTGTTATTTTCTTTAATGTTATTTAGGTTTTATACTAGGACAGTTTAATAAAGAAATGATGTTTTGAAACAACTCTCTAAAGCTGATTTACTTCTGTTAAAGAGTACATATAAACAGTGTTATGTTGTATTTGCAAAAACAGTAGACAACTGTAAATTTCACCAACACTAAGACACTGGTAATTTTACAGTAAGTTGCTGGAAACCGTGCTGCCAGTTCTTTACTGTTTTTTAACGGAAACATTTTTAACAGTGCGTGTGTGTGTGTGTGTTACCTGGAAATCAAAGATGCGTTTTCCAAACTGGACTCTCTGCTTGGTGTAGGGAACAGTGTGATCAAAACATCCCTGAGCCAAACCCAACATCTGTAATCACAACAACATCAGAGTCAGAGAGAGAGAGAGAGAGAGAGAGAGAGAGAGACACTTTTTTTTTTTTATAATTTTATAGTCATTAAATACCAGAGGTCATCAAATAAATATTTTAATAAATAAAATGATAAATAGATATAAATAAAATGTGACAGTTAAATGTTGGGGGAGGGGTGTGTGTGATAGTTCTGGTGCAATGTGCAGTTCTTCATCTTTTACAGAACACAGAGTTTCTTTACACCACCACACAGCCTCCAACACCTTCACATCCCCCATACTCTTATAAAAATAAAAATCAACCAGGATTCTTGATTTCATCAGTCTGGAGAAGATTCTGATTGTGTCACGGTCAGCATTTTGTGTCACTTAGTTTTTTCTGCTCAGGTATGTGGCCATTTTCGCTGCCCAAAAATAAAGTTAACTAGTTGGCACATGAACCTGTTTCTCCTGACGTACTTAAAACCAAGAATAAAACACTGTAGAGTAAAATTCACATTGAAGGAACTCAAAATAGTTTTAAAAGCTCAAACAGTGACTGTAACCTGGAGCAGTGAGTAAAAGTGTGAAAAACAGTTTCTCTCTGTGAACAGAACTGAGTCCTGTAGAACATCAGGGTTTAAAAATAAAAGAGTTCAGAGAGATGTTGCAGTGTAAAATCCTACACTGGAGGTCGGCAGATTTTTTGGTTAACGGTGGTTTGTACAGTGTCTCCACTCTGGTTATCATTAAAACCAATACCATTTCTCCACTGGAGGTCCACCCCCTGACTCAGTGTATTCTTATTTAAAACCTTAACACAGGCCCTGTAGAGCAGCTTCCCAAACGCTGTCCCAAAGTTCATCAGTCACACCTGTCGAGGTCTGGAGCGATGTACAGCTGGGGAAAGGGTTCCTCCTCTACAGGACCGGTTTTCCCGATTTCATAGACCTTCAGCTGAACATGCTTCTCTGCTGTTAATGTAGACCTTCATCGGTGTAGAAGCTGGTTAGACACACTCAGTAACCTGAGTCCTATACATGCTGCAAGGTCCTCTCCTCGTGACAGATTTGCCCCTGCAATGTTCACCAGCTCCTAGAGTGTGACGATCTTTGAGGAGATTAAAACCGGAGATGTCCAGTCAACTCCTGTAGACCAGGGGCTTCTCCAGCAGCCAGTGTGATGTTCCACAACTCTTATTTTATTTTTGACATTTTTAAAGTCCCCGGTAAAAGGCTGGAAATCCAGACACATCCAGAATGTTTGTAAAGTCAAATCAAGTCAAGTTTATTTCTATTGCGACATTGTCTCAAAGCAGCTTTACAGAAATAAACAGTGATGGTGAATGGTGTGAATTTGTCCCTGATGAGCAGCCGTGGCGACTGTGGCAAGGAAAAACTCCCTTAGATGTTATGAGGAAAAAACCTTGAGAGGAACCAGACTCAAAAGGGGAACCCATCCTCATTTGGGTGTTTTGTGTTCATTAGAAACAAAGTTCTGTCCAGTCCCAGTCCTCCCACCATGTGCAAGAGTTCACTGGCTGCTGTTCTCCACACCAGGTTCCTGGGCCCGGTTAAGAGTCTCTGGATAAACTGGAAAAGAAAGGCTGCAGTTCTGCTGGCAAAATGAACCAGCCCTTGGCCCCCCTTCCTCCTTGGGCAGATGAAGGACACTGTGGAATCTAGTGCAGACCATCCCAGAAGAAGTCACACTCATACTTTTCCATTATTTCCTTCTTGGTTTCAATGGTAATTCTATTTACTTTCGTTTTCACAACACTATTACTGATTTTCTTGGGAGACATTTTTCAAGATTTTTAGTGAAATAAAAATATAACATAAAAAAAAGTAAAGTTTTTGCTCCACTGAACAACGAGAGCGACCGAGCGACATCATCAACTAAGCGACTGATGCTACCCTCAGCCGAAAGTGGGGAACCGGCAGCGTGGGTTTGCTCGTGCCTTCGAAATTTGCTCACAAAATAACCATAAACCTAACCTAACCATAAACCTAACCCTTACCCTAACAGTAACCCTAACTGTAACCCTAACCCTTACCCTAACTGTAACCATAACTGTAACTCTTACCCTAACCCTCAATGTAACCCTTACCCTAACAGTAACCCTAACTGTAACCCTTACCCTAACAGTAACCCTAACTGTAACCCTAACCCTAACTGTAACCATAACTGTAACTCTTACCCTAACCCTCACTGTAACCCTTACCCTAACAGTAACCCTAACTGTAACCCTAACCCTAACTGTAACCCTAACCCTAACTGTAACCATAACTGTAACTCTTACCCTAACCGTAACCCTAACTGTAACCCTTACCCTAACAGTAACCCTAACTGTAACCCTAACCCTAACTGTAACCATAACTGTAACTCTTACCCTAACCCTAACAGTAACCCTAACAGTAACCCTAACTGTAACCCTAACCCTAACTGTAACCATAACTGTAACTCTTACCCTAACCCTCACTGTAACCCTAACCCTAACTGTAACCCTAACCCTAACTGTAACCATAACTGTAACCCTTACCCTAACAGTAACCCTAACTGTAACCCTAACCCTAACTGTAACCATAACTGTAACTCTTACCCTAACCCTCACTGTAACCCTTACCCTAACAGTAACCCTAACCCTAACAGTAACCCTAACTGTAACCCTAACCCTAACTGTAACCATAACTGTAACTCTTACCCTAACCCTCACTGTAACCCTAACCCTAACTGTAACCCTAACCCTAACTGTAACCCTAACTGTAACTCTTACCCTAACCCTAACTGTAACCCTAACTGTAACTCTTACCCTAACCCTCACTGTAACCCTAACCCTAACTGTAACCCTAACCCTTACCCTAACCTTTACCCTAACTGTAACCCTTACCCTAAATGTAACCCTAACTGTAACTCTTACCCTAACCCTAACTGTAACCCTTACCCTAACTGTAACCCTAACCGTATATTTTCTACCGTATTCTCTGATAAAAATGGGGGAAATGATAACATTTGGCATTTCTGTCAGCATTAGCCATGACCCTCAGCCTCCGTTGTTATGGAGACGGAGATGGTCGTGCTGAGTGACACGAAAAAAGCGTGTGATATGTGATTATATCACTTTAATATTAATGTTTACACCAGGTTTATTTTTCAATGCCAGATGGTGTCATAATAATTATTACATACTCACGGGGCTGAAAATACAACAAACCAGTTAATATACTAAAGTGATCGTAGTTGTTAAATAAAAATGTCAGTCATATTCATGCATTAAATAATTTCATCGTAACATACAGGCCTGACCTACAGAAGGGACAAAACAGAGACATCTAGTGGTACTTAACTGAGAAATGTGTGTCAGCCTACAAAAAAGTACAAACTACAGAATAGAGATAAAGAAAAAGGTATTTTGCACATAGCTAAAATCTTAGGATGCGCAGGCAACGTAAAAGAGGTCAATATAAGACGGGGTATAACCTGCTCACGTGTCAAAAGTTAAGATGTGACATTTGACTTGGCAAATCAGGAAGAGATCAACGAGCTGGAGAGATAATCATGTCTTTGAGCAAGTGAAGGATGAGGGACAAAAGTGCTTTTCTACCACATGGGTTTGTACCTACTAAGAAATAAAGTTTCTCCAGAACATGACTTCCTCATCTCAGATCCATGTTTTAAGTTGGGCATGAGGAGTGTAACAGCTTCTGTTATGTGGGAATAAACTTTAAGATATATAGTTAAATAATGC
>JBCEWE010000599.1:122500-150000 GCA_039877035.1 Silurus lanzhouensis
ATGGAGGCGTCAGCTGCCTGCTCACCTACACACATTAACCACAACCACAACATTAATCACAACAGACATTGTCTCAAAGCAGCTTTACAGAATTTAAGAGTGAAGTGTTGTTATCCCTGATGAGCAGCATGGAGACTGTGGTGAAGGAAAAAACTCCCTTAGATGTTATTAGGAAGAAACCTTGAGAGGAACCAGATTCAAAAGTCATCAAGAGTGTGATTATAGTCTTTAAACACTACAGAACACTGGAGAGTGAGAACTAACATGAGCACTGGAGTGTGTGATTATGACTGATGATCTTTCTACAGTCTTTTACAGTCATTATAAAACTAGGAGCTTTTGAGCAAGTCATAAAATAGCTCAACATCTGAGATCATCACAGATCCAACACCAGCTTCTCCATGCCAGAGCCTTTAAACACTCAAAGAGGTCCAGTGTCCAAACTCCACATGAAGTGGGATCCAGCTGGTGCTGGTACGTCTCTAGATGGTTCGGGATGTTTGTGGGCATCTACTTCTTTAAAAGTCCACAATCTTCATGAGGTGGGACGTGACTAGAGCTGGAGCAACCTCAAGATACCTCGGGATGGGGAGAGAAAGAGAAGCAGTGGAGAGGAATTAGCGTAGCTGCTGTTCATGATATTAACAGCACAAGTTGATAATGTGATGTGATCAGATGTTCTGGAGCACAAGGTTATGATGTAATGTGTGTTATGTGTAGGCTTTGCTAAAAAGATATGTTTTTAATCTACACTTAAACTGGGTGAGTGTGTCTGAGCCCCGAACACTGTCAGGAAGACTATTCCAGAGTTTAGGAGCTAAATGTGAGAATGTTCTACCACCTTTAGTGGACTTTGCTATTCTAGGAACTACTAGAAGCCCAGAGTTTTGAGATCTCAGGGAGCGTGACGGATTGTAGCGAGTTAAAAGACTGGATAGAAACATGGAGCCAAACCATTTAGTGTTTTATAAGTGAGAAGTAATAGTTTGTAGTCTATTCGAAACTTAACAGGAAGCCAGTGTAGGGACGATAAGATCGGAGTTATGTGATCATATTTTCTTGACCTTGTAAGAACTCTGGCTGCTGCATTCTGGACTAACTGAAGCTTGTTTATTAATGACGCAGGACATCCACCTAGTAACGCATTACAGTAGTCTATTCTGGAGGTCATGAACGCATGGACGAGCTTCTCTGCATCAGATATAGAGAACATGTTTCTTAGCTTAGAAATATTTCTAAGGTGAAAGAAGGCTGTTTTTGTAACTTGGTTGATATGATTTTTGAAAGACAAGTCGCTCTAAAATAACACCCAGGTCTTTTACCATTGAACTAGTGGTTACAGAACATCCGTCTAACTGCAGGTTGAGATGCTGGAGCTTCTGTATACTGGTTTTTGGGCTGATAAGCAAAATCTCCCTCTTATCAGAATTTAAAAGTAGAAAGTTATGGGTCATCCAATCTCTTATTTCCTTAACACACTCAGTTATCCGACTTAATTGAGCATATATCGCCTGGTTTAGATGAAATATATAGCTGAGTATCATCAGCATAACAATGGAAGCTAATTCCATGCCTTCTAATAATATTTCCTAACGGAAGCATGTATATTGTGAACAGCAGGGGTCCTAGAACTGAACCTTGTGGCACACCATAATTTACTTGCATTAGCCTGGATAGCTCTCCATTTAAATCTACGAAATGGTAACGATCGGACAGGTAGGATTTAAACCAGTTTAATGCCTGTCCCTGAATGCTGATGTAATTCTGTAAGTGATCTAGGAGGAGATCATGATCTATAGTGTCGAATGCAGCACTAAGATCTAGTAAAACTAATAGCGAGATGAAGCCTTGGTCTGAAGCTAAAAACAGGTCATTAGTGATTTTAACTAGGGCAGATTCTGTACTATGATGGAGCCTAAAACCTGACTGAAACTCCTCAAATATATTGTTCTCTTGTAAGTGGGAACAGAACTGGGCAGCGACAATCTTTTCTAAAATCTTAGACATAAATGGGAGATTTGAAATGGGTCTATAATTTAATAGTTTATTTAGATATAAATAAAGTTTCTTAATGAGGGGATTAATAACTGCTAACTTGAGGGGTTTAGGGACGTGACCTAAAGATAGTGAGGAGTTATATACTTCTTTCAGTAGTATTGATGGAATGGGATCTAACTGACATGTTGTTGATTTAGCTTTGGTAATAACATCATACAGCTCTTCCTGTCCTGTACATGTAAAACAGTGTAGATGTGGAGTTGTAGGTGAGATTGTGGCAGGAGATCTGAGGTTGGACCTCCACAATTGTTTTTCTAATACTATACATTTTTTTTGTGAAGAAATTCATAAACTCCTCACTACTAAACTGTGATGGAACACATTTTTCAGATACCTCATTAGTTGGTAATTTAGCTGTACTAAAAAGGAACCTGGGATTGTTTTTGTTGTTTTCTGCAGGTGTTTGCAGGTTTTTTTCTCTAACCCTTTTTAACCGGATGGGGCAACGGTGTCTAGTGTGCTAGTGAGGATAGTGTCTATGTTTTAGCCAGTTCATCAAAATTATTAGCATTTATGCTAATTTATTTATTTAATTTATAAGGGGGTGTTGCCCTGCCGTAGTGCCACCAAACCCAGCATGATAGGCAGCGATAGCCACTATATGGACCTTAACTGTATAAAAGGATCTTACACCATTAATAAGGTATCGATATAAGCAATTGAGCACTGATATGAAACGAGCTGGTGCCTCTCGCATAACTCTTCAAACATGCCACTTGCAATCGTAAAGGGAACGTGTGGAAGAGGCCCTGGCATTCTGAATAGTGGCAATAAAACGAGAGGGAAGCCCCAAAGTGTTTAAATCTGCTCTCTCACAGGACAGGCCCAGAGAGCCACCCTGTCTGGGTGAGGATGGTACATCTCCCCGTTCGCTTGGCACAGTCCATGCATAATGGGAGGGGCCATGGCCTTGCATAGAGTCAAACCCTGTACTTCCACCCTGACCAGGGTTGGAGTTAATAGGAAGAGCAGTGGAAACACATGGAGCAGCACATTTGGTTATGGATGCGTCCATGCCGAGGGGGCATCCTCGTCCCGTAGCTCGAAGAACATAGGACAGTGGGCATTCTGGCATGAGGCGAAGAGATCAATGGCCGACCGGCCAAACTGCTTCCATAGCAGCTCCACTATCTGAGGGTGAAGGCACCACTCTCCGTAGAGTGGGTTCACCCTTGACAAAAGATCTGCACCCCTGTTCAGAAAGCCCGGGATGACAGAAAATGCAGTCAGCTCCAAATTAACAGCTTGTGAGCTAGAGCATGAAGCTTGGAGAAGCACATTCCCCTTGGCGGTTGATATGTGCTACAGCAGTCATATTGCCGCAGAGCACCAGCACATGATGCCCTGCAAGCGAGGTAGGAAATGATTCAAAACCTTCCACACAGTAAGGAGCTCCAAATAGTTTATATGGGCTAAGTGAAGTGTGTTTGGCCACACAATTCACTGATCTGCCTTGCTGTGTGGTGCCCCACCCTGTTAAGCATCTGTCATTAACACTTTCCGCAGCAGGAGATGAGGAGATAAAATTAACTTTGTAAACTTCGTCATTCTCAGAAGGCCTAGAGGCAGGACAAGGACATGTAAACTTGAGACATGTGCGATATTGTAACCTTGCTCCTTCCCTGAACAGCGAGAGACAATTCATTAAGGAGAGAATGCGCTTCTGTGACAGGCACATGCACATTGTGACGGAATTCAGAATTACATTCTGAGGTGGAGTGAAATTGCTCTTGCTCACGTTGACTCTGAAACCGAGCAATGTGATGTGAGCGAGTACACGGGTAGTGTTTTGAATCACGTTCTCTCTTGAATCGGCTATAATAAGCCGATTGTCTATGTAGGTCAGGATCTTGAGACCCACTATTATCAGTGGTGCAAGCCCCACCTCCACGCACAGACAGAAAGACCCTTGGACTCAGTGCAAGCTAAAATTGTATTTTCTCAAATGTTTGTTCAACATTCTGGGATCCAGAACAGGACGGAGAGAGCTGTCCTTTTTGGGACCAGGAAATAGCAAGAGTAAACACGCTGATTGCTTAGATGCAGGGCTACAACTCAAACCGGCCCTTTTCAAGGGGCAAACTGAAGCCTGTAACCCCTTGTGATCGTGTGAATCACTCATCCGGGGGCTGACAAACACAGCCAGGCTGTCACAATACTCCCTAGCATAACCATGCAGCCTGGTGGAGTGCCTAGAGCCGGTCCAGCGGGATCGCTCATTATTGGTGCAATAGTGCCATCTAGTGGGGAAACTAGGGTTTTGTGAAACACTGGGGTGGTAGCCTTTATCAAATTTGTGAGAGGATTGTGCTTGCGCACTTCTCTCACATCTTACCCCTATACAGTGGGAAAACACAAACTGGACGACATGGGCGCATCTCGGGGAGTTTTTCCTTCACCACAATCACCACCGGCTTCTTCATCAGGGACAAACTTACACTTATAAAGAACATCATTTATCCGTTATCACCACATTATCTGTGTAAAGCTGCTCTGAGACAATGTTCATTGTTAAAAGTGCAATACAAATAAAAATTATTTAAATGAATTTAATTGAATTGAATTATGCACTCGGGTAAGTCTCTGTCTGTCAAGCCAGACTTAGCAATTGTGTGCTTCTGCAGAGATCAGGTACGGATGCCCTTCCCATAGGTGGATCTCAAACATGAGATGAAAGAGAACACGATGCTCCACGTTCCACTGGCCACTTACACAAAACATTCTGAACTTCTCACAGGTGGTGTGGGGGGGTCACCGACCTTCACCTTCACAACTACTGCATATTTCAAAAACATGTGGTCTTTCTGCACCAACCTGTACAAAGAACATCTGCTTTTTATTGGATTTTTTTATTATGGGACATTCAGAAAAGTGTAATAAACTGGATCAGTTATCCAGCTTTTCTGTTTATTGTACTTCTTTATGAAAAGATCAACTCTGGGGAATAATTTATTGCTGCTGAGGTAATTTATTACTTACTTATGATTGTTCATCATTCATGTCCTATTTTATTATTTAACAGTTTCTGCAGATCTCTCTCTCTCTCTCTCTCTCTCTCTCTCTCTCTCTCTCTAATTACCCTCTATAGATGAAACTGAATAGTTAGTCAAGAAAAAACAAAAGTTCCTTCTGCACATTATGCCATCAATGTCGACAAACTCTAACAGATAATTTGAAGAAAATAATGCTTAAGCTGTATATAACTCCATAAACACTAAAGAACATTTGTACAACATTCCACATTATGGCAGGATTGATTGATATAATATTATTTATATTTATATATATATATTCCTACTACAATATGCTATTAACGTCACTAAACTCATTTAGTTATTTTATATATATATATATATATATATATATATATATATATATATATATATATATATATATATAATGTCGTTACATGCAGTTTATTTAGCTTTTTAAACTAAGCAAAAATGTTTCCCAATTCATTTATTCACCTTTTCGAAGAACCTGAACAAGGGCGCCGCCATTTTCATAAAACTTGTTTACATACGGGTTCTTCGTGTCCGGCGTTTAAAATATTCGTGTGAAACAACGACACGTGTCGTTTTAAAAAATGATGTATTTATTTCACATACGCGTGTCTTTAAGCAGTATATTATAACAGCAAACTTCACAGATCTTTTTACAGAATTTATTAAGTCTAATGATTTCTGGATTTTAAAATGCTGCCGTTTGCTTTTTTTCCAGATAGGAACCAACGTTTTATTTTTCGCAAAGGGGCCTGATTTAGGGGTTACACCACAATAGGCCACAATAGTACGTTTTCCTATCAAACCCGTAGTCGTGTGAATGTGTTGTGATTGGATGAAATCGAAGGCACGCGCAGATTACTTGTCCAATCCTCTCGCGTGGTGACTTTTCTAACCAATCATCAGTCAGGAGGCGGGATTTTTAGAAAAGCGGGTAGGGAAAGAAAAAAGACGGGTTGAGCTGGTAAAGGTTAGCAATACGATTAGCGTCGGTTATTGTGTTTATATTATATATTAAAACCGTTTTATTGAGAAAGTTAGGATCATGTAACGTTTTGTTATTTTCTCGAATTTAATTTATAATGTTTTAATTTGATTTTCAGTCCGAATTTCCGGTTTATTTCTCGGCTGCTAAGTACCTGCTCACCGAGACACAGGTAAGCGTTAGCTTCACTTTTCTTTATCTTCATAAACAAATCAATAGAATAAAATAATAAAATAAAATGTCCCTGAATTGTACCCGAGCTGCTTATATGTAATAAAAGAAAAGCGGAAATGTATTAATTTCACACATTTATCACATTTAAATATCGTTTTGTTAATAAATAAATTACTGTAAACATAAATCAATTAAATTAAATTAAACATAAATATATTTATTATTATTATTATTATTATTAATAATAATAATAATAATAATAATAATAATAATAATAATAAAATCCCATATGGGGAAAAAGAAGAGATGCCATATCCAGTGACGTATGGGGCCTAATTTGCATATAGTACGCTCATATTTACATAACCACGCCCACTATATTAAGGACTCATCTCGGTACTCTGCTGATTTTGTGTGTGTGTGTGTGTTTGTGTTTGTCAGTGTCAGGTCGGCGTAGATGCGGATCGAGCGTATAGAATCAGCGGCGCGTCCCGGTTGGACGATGAACGAGACGAAGGTGGAGCCTCTGGACTTTGTGAGGGACTTTCAGGAGTATCTGGACCAGCAGACGCATCACGTGAACGCGCTGTCGTCCTCCGTAAACGGGGAGAAGAGTGACGAGGACCTGCGGACGGGTAAAAGAGAGGAAAAAAGAGAGTTCAGGGCATTGATTGAAGAAATCAAAATATATTAGGGGTTAATGGGGGTGTGGCTTTGTAGGGACTTTTTATGTTATTTCTGAGTGTGTGTGTGTGTGGGGGGGGGTGTTTCAGGTGTGTGTGAGGCAGAACACAGTGTGATGGATCACCTAGCGTCTGTCGAGGTGCGTCTAGACACAGACGGGTTTGAGAGGACAGGAGACGGAAAATTCCAGTGTCGTTACTGCACTTACGCCAGCAAGGGGCAGGCCCGCCTCATCGAACACATGCGCACACACACAGGTCGGACTCAGGGGGCGGGGCTTATAATGGGTCCCTTTATTTTCCTTTTAAGGGAAACTTTTACACTTGATCTTCTTTCCCTTCTTTCTTGTCCCAATGTCGTTCTTTTTATCGTTTTTTTCCCGCCTCTGTGTGTGTAGGAGAAAAGCCTCACCGCTGTCAGCTGTGTCCGTTCTCCTCGGCGTACGAGCGACAGCTGGAGACGCACATGCGCTCGCACACGGGCGAGAAGCCGTACAAGTGCGAGCTCTGTCCGTTCCGCTGCAACGACCGCAGCAACCTCTCACACCACCGCCGCCGCCGCCACAAACTCCGCCGCCTGACCAACGCCACCGCCACGCAGACCAAATCCCAGCAGCTCTACATCCCCGACGACAAGCCCCTCCTCCTCCCCCAACCGCCGGCCAATCAGGAGCACGAGTGCAGCGAAGGCCCCCGCCCCTGTTCCCCAGGCCAGGACTTGGACGGCTACGAGAGGGACGTCAAAGGTCACGCTCTGACTCCTCCGTCTCAGGACCTTTCCGCTGACGCCCTCCTGAGTCCGGAATCTTCCCCGGCGCAGATCAACGCTCGGACGCTGTACTTCTGCCCGCACTGTCAGACCTACTTCGGCGACAACGTGCTCTACACCGTGCACATGGGTTGCCATGGTTACGACCAGCCCTTCCAGTGTAACGTCTGCGGCGTGCACTGCAGCGACAAGTACGACTTCGCCTGTCACTTCGCCCAGGGACAACACCGCAAGTGACACACACACACACACACACACACACACACACACGTTTATTTATAAACCCGTATTTATGAGACATTCATGGTCCATTTGTCTATATATCACTATTCATCTATATATATACATATGTATATATATATATATATATAACACGCCCACTTTCTGTTCTGTAGTCTTTAAGCCACACCTCCTCTCAGAGCTGGTCTCTTAACGTATACTAATTTCAGCGTTTTAAAGCCACGCCTACTTTCATTTTTAAATACAGTCATTCTACCACATTTATCTGCTGCGTCATTTCAGTGACACAACTGCATCGTTTTTTATGCCACGCCCCCACTTTGACTTTAATATATATAATTTTTTGTTACGTTCTCATGGTGTTATGGTGTCATTTAAAAACACGCCCATATTTTTTTAAACACAGCGTGTTGCAGTATCTGATTTAAAGGACACGTGCACTTTTCCTCGTCTATGGTGACTTGAAAGCCACGCCCACTCATGAGACGTCCTAATATCTTTTACATCAAGACTATATTTACTTCTACGGTTTTTAAGCCACACCCACTTTAAAGCTTATTTTCATATCCAGGATTTAATATAAAGGCCACACCCTCTTAAGCTGTCCTTATTTCCATATGCAGGATTAATATGAATGCCCGCCCACCTCCTCTTCTATATTCTTGAAGCCACACCCACTTATCGACTTTCTAATGCCTATAACTATGGCTGGCTCTCAGACCACGTCCACTCAACTCCGACCTCATTGTCATGCTATTGATGTAATTTAAATGATCTTTTCTGAGGCTCTCAAGCCACGCCCACTTAGAGCTGATCTCAGTTTTGTAATTTAAAAACCACACCCATTTTGTTATTAAAGCCATGCCCATTCTGAGACATTCCTTTATTTAATTGCATTTTATTCTATGTTAAGCAACTCAGAGTTTTTATATTAATATTAATTACATCACACCCACTTTCACGCCGTTTAAAGCCACACCCACTTCCAGCTACTTTTAAATTTCCATATACGTTATTTTAAGGGCACGCCTACATAATTTTTTAACTTTCCAAAAGCCACTCCCACTTAAGAGCTGTGAGAATTGTTGTATGTGATCATGACTGACACGCCCACTTTCGGTGTGTTCTATAACTTTGAAGCTAGAGAAGTATGACCTCGGTATAAGCCCCACCCACTTATCTTCCCTCTGTTCATATGCAGTATGAGATGAAAAGGCCACGCCCACTCAGATTCTCTAATCTTTCTGCATTCAACATTAATTTTAAGAACAAACTATTTTTAATGTTTAAAGACGTTCAGGCCACAAAAACTGTTATTATTATTATTATTATTATTATATTATAAAGAATTTAAATCATTTAATTAACTGTTATTTTGTTGTTGTTCTGATTTACATTCAGATTTGAAATAATAAATTAAAAAGTTTTAGCTTGTGTTTTTACTGTTGGTAAATTTATAAAAAACAAAAAACAAAAAAAAAACTTCCATGTGAATGTGATTGAATTGAATCCTGTTTATTTTTACTTCATTTGAATTGAATATTTTATTTAAAAATATCTGGGGTTTTTTCTGAATGTCTTTTTTTCTTTAATCAATTTGTTGAAGAATTTTACACATTTAGGAAAAAAACTGATTTAATTTATTTTTACATTTTGGAACAATAACGAAGAAATGAAAGCAGTAAAACATCATCTGAACACAATCATGATGTAATATTGATTTGTTTATTTATGCAGAAAATAAATAAATAAATAAAATACCAAAAATGTCCAATTTCACTCTAAATCAAATAAAAAAGTACAAAATAAAAATGTACAGTTTTACAGTTGTGTGGTGTAAATTAATTTAAGTGTAAATAAAATACTGTCAATGACCTGAGATGAACACACGATGGAGCTTCATGCAGCATTTCACCTTCAATAATATTAATATTTTAATAATACACTGTGGCCAAAAGTATCAGGACACCTGCCTTTTCCACCCTCATGCGGTTCTTCACCAAACTTTTACCACAAACCTGGAGATGCACAATTGTCCTTCACTTAAACTAGGAGACCCAAAACTGCCACCCACTGCTACATGAAGATCTGCCTTACATGGGTTGGAGTGGAAGATCTGCTGCTGTAGAGCTCCAACACTATTGAAGGAACCTCGCCACCTTCTCACCTCCATCATTAACTGACTTTACTAACACACTTGTAGCTGCATGAATCTCCACAACAATGTAGTGGAACATCTGCCCAGAAGAGTGGAGGTTATTATAAGGAGAATAAATTTGGATCTTATGCTCAGATGTCCACAGACTTTTGGCCCTAGAGTGTAATTGATTATCAGTAAATATTAATATAAATATTGTATTTTACGCAATTTATTTATTTAGTAAAAAAACAAAAGTGAACTGAATTTAGTCTTTTTATTTTCCTTATTTTAAATTAATGAAAAACTCTATTTTTTATTACTCATTTAAATTAATAAAATAAATCTTCGTAATAAATAAAAAATAGTCATAAATAAATTAAAGACAAATTAGTTTTTATTGTAATTGTCTTTGAATAATCGATAAAGTGAATAAAATAAAGCGAATCTCGTTATTAGTTTAATGACACACACACACACGTCAAGAATGTACTCCGTGTCTCTCCATCGTCACCTGCGTCCTGTGTGTAAACGTGTCGGTTGCCATGGTAACCACGCGCTCCACACACACGCACTCGTCCTGAGCGAGCTGCTGGAGGACCTGAGCTCTGAGTTCCTGCAGGAGGCGACTTTTCTCCTCGCTCAGATCCCTCGCCAACATCTTCATCTTCTCAGCGCTCAGTCTACACCCTACACACACACACCGTCATCACCATCATTATCACACACACACACCCCATCATCACCCAGATCACACACCTCCTCCAACCTACTGCACGCTGATTGAGTGTGTGTTACCTCTGGCAGTGAGCATGACCTGAGAGACGAGTCTCCTGCACACCTGATCCACCTGATGCAGCACACTGCAGGCACACCGCTGTCTATCTGCCTCCTGAGAAAGAGAGAGAGAAAGAGAGAGAGAGAACAAAGGATAGAGAATAAGAGTTAGAAGGAGGGAGAGAGGGAGTATGAGACAGATGGACAGAGGGAGGGAGAGAGAGGAAGAGATGGACAGAAAGAGATGGACTTACAGAGAGGGAGAGAAAGAGAGATGGACAGACAGAGACAGAGATGGACTGATAGAGGGAGGGAGAGACAGAGAGATGGACAGACAGAGAGATGGGCTGACAGAGGGAGGGAAGGAGGGAAGGAGGAAGGGAGAGAGAGACAGAGAGATGGACTGAGAGGGAGGGAGAGAGAGACAGAGAGATGGACTGACAGAGGGAGAGATAGAGAGATGGACAGAGGGAGGGAGGGAGGGAGAGACAGGGAGATGGACTGAGAGAGGGAGGGAGAGACAGAGAGTTAGACTGACAGAGGGAGGGAGGGAGAGAGAGACAGAGAGATGGACTGACAGAAGGATGGAGGGAGGGAGAGAGAGACAGAGAGATGGACTGACAGAAGGATGGAGGGAGGGAGAGAGAGACAGAGAGATGGACAGACAGAAAGAGAGAGATGGACAGTGTGATACCTTTTGCTCTGAATCATCCTGAACTGGATTCAAAGGATTTTCTAGTGCTAAAGAAATCACCTGAAGCATCTCCAGTCTAGAACACACACACACACACACACACACACACACACACACACACACACACACTCTTCAGCTTAATTACACTCAGGTCTACTACTGAGCTACAGGTAATACTGGTGTGTGTGTGAGAAGTTATAGTGTGTGTATGATATACAGTTGTGTGTGTGTGACAGAGTGTGTGTGTATGATGTACAGTTGTGTGTGTGTGACAGAGTGTGTGTGTATGATGTACAGTTGTGTGTGTGTGACAGAGTGTGTGTTGTCCACAGTCACACTGTTTCTCTCCCACTGGTTCTTCTCGGAGTTTGGAGGCTCCATTCGGTTGGACATCTCAGTGATTACATCATCAGGCACCAGCTGACCTCTCACCCTGTTTCTATGGAGACACACCTCTAGGGGGCAGTGCAGGTAAACCTCACAAAACCCCACTGAACCTGCAGACACACACACTTCATCCATAACTTTTAAATAATTACATTAATAATCTATAAAATTATCATTATTATATACATTTTATTTTTTTATTTCTATATTTTCTCATTTTTCTATTGTGTACACACACACACACAGATATATTTCAAGTGTTATTTTGATAATTTTGACTCACAGCTAAAAAACCCAAAATTCAGTATCTCATAAAATGAGAATATTGTGAGAAAGTTGAATATTGGAGACTCGTGATGTCTCACTCTAATCAGCTCATTAACTCCAAACACCTGCTCAGGTTTCCTGAGTCTTTAAATTGTGTCTCAGTCTGGTTCAGGCTCCACAATCATGGTGGAAGACTGCTGACTCGACAGTTCTCCAGAAGATGATCACTGACCCCCTGCACATGGAGAATGAGACACAAAAGATCATTGCTGAAGAAGCTGCTGTTCACAGACTGCTGGATCCAAACACAATGATGGAAAGTTGAATGAAAGGAAAAAAAGATAAATCGAAGCTCATTCAAGAATTTGTGGAGATTCACAAAGAGCTGGACTGCAGCTGGAGTCAGTGCTTCAGGAGCCTCCACACACAGACGTCTCCATGAGCTACAACTGACTCACTCCTCATGTCGAGCAGTATATAATAAACATTTATGTGTGTATATTTATATATATAGATACGTGTGTGTGTGTGTGTGTGTGTGTGTGTGTGTGTGTGTGTGTGTGTGTATATAATAAACAGTAGTGTTTATGTGTGTATATTTATATATATAGATACGTGTGTGTGTGTGTGTGTGTATATAATAAACAGTAGTGTTTATGTGTGTATATTTATATATATAGATACGTGTGTGTGTGTGTGTGTATATAATAAACAGTAGTGTTTATGTGTGTATATTTATATATATAGATACGTGTGTGTGTGTGTGTGTGTGTGTGTATATAATAAACAGTAGTGTGTGTATATTTATATATATAGATACGTGTGTGTGTGTGTGTGTGTGTGTGTGTATATAATAAACAGTAGTGTTTGTGTGTATATTTATATATATAGATACGTGTGTGTGTGTGTGTGTGTGTATATAATAAACAGTAGTGTTTATGTGTGTATATTTATATATATAGATACGTGTGTGTGTGTGTGTGTGTATATAATAAACAGTAGTGTGTGTATATTTATATATATAGATACGTGTGTGTGTGTGTGTGTGTATATAATAAACAGTAGTGTGTGTATATTTATATATATAGATACGTGTGTGTGTGTGTGTGTGTGTGTGTGTGTATATAATAAACAGTAGTGTTTATGTGTGTATATTTATATATATAGATACGTGTGTGTGTGTGTGTGTATATAATAAACAGTAGTGTTTATGTGTGTATATTTATATATATAGATACGTGTGTGTGTGTGTGTGTGTGTGTGTGTGTGTGTATATAATAAACAGTAGTGTTTATGTGTGTATATTTATATATATAGATACGTGTGTGTGTGTGTGTGTATATAATAAACAGTAGTGTTTATGTGTGTATATTTATATATATAGATACTGTGTGTGTGTGTGTGTGTGTGTGTGTGTGTGTGTATATAATAAACAGTAGTGTTTATGTGTGTATATTTATATATATAGATACGTGTGTGTGTGTGTGTGTGTGTGTGTATATAATAAACAGTAGTGTTTATGTGTGTATATTTATATATATAGATACGTGTGTGTGTGGTGTGTGTGTGTGTGTGTATATAATAAACAGTAGTGTGTGTATATTTATATATATAGATACGTGTGTGTGTGTGTGTGTGTGTATATAATAAACAGTAGTGTTTATGTGTGTATATTTATATATATAGATACGTGTGTGTGTGTGTGTGTGTATATAATAAACAGTAGTGTGTGTATATTTATATATATAGATACGTGTGTGTGTGTGTGTGTGTGTATATAATAAACAGTAGTGTTTATGTGTGTATATTTATATATATAGATACGTGTGTGTGTGTGTGTGTGTATATAATAAACAGTAGTGTTTATGTGTGTATATTTATATATATAGATACGTGTGTGTGTGTGTGTGTGTATATAATAAACAGTAGTGTGTGTATATTTATATATATAGATACGTGTGTGTGTGTGTGTGTGTATATAATAAACAGTAGTGTGTGTATATTTATATATATAGATACGTGTGTGTGTGTGTGTGTGTGTGTGTGTGTATATAATAAACAGTAGTGTTTATGTGTGTATATTTATATATATAGATACGTGTGTGTGTGTGTGTGTGTGTGTGTGTGTGTATATAATAAACAGTAGTGTTTATGTGTGTATATTTATATATATAGATACGTGTGTGTGTGTGTGTGTGTGTGTGTGTATATAATAAACAGTAGTGTTTATGTGTGTATATTTATATATATAGATACGTGTGTGTGTGTGTGTGTGTATATAATAAACAGTAGTGTTTATGTGTGTATATTTATATATATAGATACGTGTGTGTGTGTGTGTGTGTATATAATAAACAGTAGTGTGTGTATATTTATATATATAGATACGTGTGTGTGTGTGTGTGTGTGTATATAATAAACAGTAGTGTGTGTATATTTATATATATAGATACGTGTGTGTGTGTGTGTGTGTGTGTGTGTATATAATAAACAGTAGTGTTTATGTGTGTATATTTATATATATAGATACGTGTGTGTGTGTGTGTGTGTGTATATAATAAACAGTAGTGTTTATGTGTGTATATTTATATATATAGATACGTGTGTGTGTGTGTGTGTGTGTATATAATAAACAGTAGTGTGTGTATATTTATATATATAGATACGTGTGTGTGTGTGTGTGTGTGTATATAATAAACAGTAGTGTTTATGTGTGTATATTTATATATATAGATACGTGTGTGTGTGTGTGTGTGTGTATATAATAAACAGTAGTGTGTGTATATTTATATATATAGATACGTGTGTGTGTGTGTGTGTGTGTGTGTGTGTGTGTGTGTGTATATAATAAACAGTAGTGTTTATGTGTGTATATTTATATATATAGATACGTGTGTGTGTGTGTGTGTGTGTGTGTATATAATAAACAGTAGTGTTTATGTGTGTATATTTATATATATATAGATACGTGTGTGTGTGTGTGTGTGTGTGTGTGTATATAATAAACAGTAGTGTTTATGTGTGTATATTATATATATAGATACGTGTGTGTGGTGTGTGTGTGTGTGTATATAATAAACAGTAGTGTTTATGTGTGTATATTTATATATATAGATACGTGTGTGTGTGTGTGTGTGTGTGTGTAATATAATAAACAGTAGTGTGTGTATATTTATATATATAGATACGTGTGTGTGTGTGTGTGTGTGTATATAATAACAGTAGTGTATGTGTGTATATTTATATATATAGATACGTGTGTGTGTGTGGTGTGTGTGTGTATATAATAAACAGTAGTGTGTGTGTATATTTATATATATAGATACGTGTGTGTGTGTGTGTGTGTGTATATAATAAACAGTAGTGTTTATGTGTGTATATTTATATATATAGATACGTGTGTGTGTGTGGTGTGGTGTGTGTGTATATAATAAACAGTTAGTGTTTTGTGTGTATATATTATATATATATAGATACGTGGTGTGGTGTGTGTGTGTGAGTTGTGTGTGTATATAATATATAAACAGTAGTGTTTATGTGGTGTATATTATATATATATAGATATCGGTGTGTGTGTGTGTGTGGTGTGTGGTATATATAAACTAGTTTTATGTGGTTTTTATTTGTCTTTGTGTTTTATTTTGTTTTTTTATATTATAGAATAGTTGTGTTTTTTTTGTGTGTGTGTTGTGTGTGTGGTGTATATAATAAACAGTAGTGTTGTGGTATATTTATATATATAGATACGTGTGTGTGTGGTTGTGTGTGTTTGTTATATAATAAACAGTGTGTTTGTGTGTTATTTATTATATAATACGTGTGTGTGTTTTGTGTGTGGTTGTGTGTGTTTTGTATATAATAACATAGTGTTTATTTTATATTATATATATAGATACGTGGTGTGTTGTGTGTGTTGTGTATATAATAAACATAGTGTTTATGTGTGTATTTATATATATAGATACGTGTGTGGTGTGTGTGATATCGTAGTGTTTTTTTTTTTTTTGTGTGTGTGTGTGTGTGTGTGTGTATATAATAAACAGTAGTGTTTATGTGTGTATATTTATATATATAGATACGTGTGTGTGTGTGGTTATAAAATAGTGGTGTATATATAAATAAACGTGTGTGTTTATGTGTGTATATAATAATAATATGTGTTTTTTTGTGTATATAATAACAGTGTGTGTGTGTGTGTGTGTGTGTGTGTGTGTGTGTATATTATATATAAACAGTAGTTGTTTATGGTGTGGTAGTGGAATTTATATATATATAGATACGTGTGTGTGTGTGTGTGGTGGTGTGTGTGTGTGATATAATAAACAGTAGTGTTTATGTGTGTATATTTATAAATAGATACGTGTGTGTGTGTGTGGTGTGTTGGTATATAATAAACAGTAGTGTTTAGTGTGTATATTTATATATATAGATACGTGTGTGTGTGTGTATATAATAAACAGTAGTGTTTATGTGTGTATATTTATATATATAGATACGTGTGTTTGTGTGTGTGTGTTATTATATTTTATTTTATTTTATATATATATATAATAAACAGTAGTGTTGTGTGTGTGTGTGTGTGTATATAACAAAGAGTAGCGTGTACGTCGGCGGGCGAGCTGATACACTTGGTATCTCATGCTCTGGTAGTAGAAGTTGTCGTCGAGCAGCAGGACGAGTCGCTGGGCTCTGGAGTGTGTGTCCTGTAGTGTGGGGAGGATCTGCTGCTTCTTCATGGCCTCTTTAAAGCGTTCACACACACTTCCTGTTCCTGCTTCTCCTCCTCCTCCGGTGTGTGTGTAAGGTGTGTCAGCGTTGAGCTCCTGCAGGAAAACCTCCACACACTCCAAGACGGCCTGTCTGTACTGCTTCCACCCTGCCTGCTAAACCACAACACACACACACACACACACACACACACACACACACACACACACACACACACACACACACACACACAAAACATTGGTTTAAATGTCATTCAATTCAGACTCAGATTCATCATCCTCATAGGTCCCCGTTACCCCGGAAACAAACTCCAAACAGCAAACACGGCTGCCCGACTACGGTTTCTGAGTCCTGATTGGTCAGAAGGTGTTGAATTTTCTAGGACAATATTAATACGCTGGTTTGGATACATTAGCGTTTCCATGGCGACAGTAAGGCGTATGTTGCAAGCTCCAGGTGCATAAAAGACGTGTGTGGAATTGTTCATCAGTAAGGAGTCTCCAGTGTCAGAGGTTAGATGTTCTGATGTCTTGGGTTTACACATCCTTGTGGTTCAGGGTTTTGAGGAACGAATGTTTATAGCTGCGAGAACTTGAACAAGAACAGAAGCTAACTCATTCAAAGAACATTACATATAACCAGCTGCAGATAACTTCACTCTCAACACCATGAAGAGCTCACTGTGGACTCAAACACTCTCATATCAACACTCAACCACGCCGAACGTGTCTTCAGGTTTAAAGTTCCTGGATGTCCACCCTGGCACCAGAACACTTCAGTCCTGGTAACAGCATCTAGACTTCCTGAGGTGACTGTTCTATCTGTCCTGTGGGATTTCAATTAGCTTCTCCTGCTGCATCATTGACATCATCCTGACTAACTCCAGCGTCTTCTTCTTCTTCTTTCGGCTTTTCCCATTAGGAGTCTCCACAGCGTATTATCCGTCTCCATACCCCCCTGTCCTCTACATCTGCCTCTTTCACACCAACTACCTGCATGTCTTCCCTCACCACATCCATAAACCTCCTCTTTGGTCTTCCTCTTTTCCTCCTTCCTGGTGTCTCCATCCTCAGCATTCTCCTACTGATATACCCCATATCCCTCCTCTGCACATGTCCAAACCATCTCAATCTCACCTCCCTCACCTTGTCTCCAAAATGTCCTACATGCGCGGTCCCTCTAATAAACTCATTTCTAATCCTGTCCATCGTCGTCACTCCCAACGAACATCTCAACATCTTCAGCTCTGCTACCTCCAGCTCCACCTCCTGTCTTTTACTCAATGCCACTGTCTCTAATCCATACAACATCTCAGGTCTCACCACAGTCCTATAAACTTTCCCTTTCACTCTCACAGATACTCTTCTATCACAAATCACTCCTGCTATCACTCTTCTCCACCCACTCCACCCTGCCTGCACTCTTTTCTTCACTTCTCTAACACACTCTCCATTACTTTGCACTGTTGACCCCAGGTACCTGAACTCCTCCACCTTCTCCAGCTCTTCTCCCTGCAACCACACCCCTCCAATACCCTCCCTCTCATTCACACACATGTACTCTATCTTACTTTCATTCCTCTTCTCTCCAGCATGTACCTCCACCTCTCCAGGCTCTTCTCCACCTGCTCCCTACTCTCACCACAAATCACAATATCATCCGCAAACATCATAGTCCAGGGAGACTCCTGTCTGACCTCGTCCGTCAACCTGTCCATCACCACTGCAAACAGGAAAGGGCTTAGGGCCGATCCTTGATGCAGTCCAACCTTCACTCTAAACCAGTCTCTCGTTCCTACTGCACACTTCACTGCTGTCACACTGTCCTCATACATGTCCTGCACCACCCTCACATACTTCTCTGACACACCAGACTTCCTCATACAATACCACAACTCCTCTCTCCACCCTGTCGTACGCTTTCTCTAAATCCACATACACACAATGCAACTCCTTCTGACCTTCTCTATACTTCTCCATCAACATCCTCAAAGCAAATAATGTCTGTGTTGCTCTTCCTCTGCATGAAACCATACTGTTGCTCACAGATGGTCACCTCTTCTCTCAGCCTGGTTTCACTACTTTTTCCCATAACTTCATCGTGTGACTGATCAACTTTATTCCCCTGTAGTTACTGCAGGCCTGCACATCTCCTTTATTCTTAAAGATCAGTACCAGCACACTCCTTCTCCATTCCTCAGGCATCTTCTCACCTTTTAGAATCTTGTTAAAACTCCAGATTATGGTATGTGAAAAACATCCAAGGCATCACTGAGACCCAACTGAATGCCCTTTATGACAGTAGATATCTCCGCAGGCACTTCATCTCCACCCAGTTACAAACAGTTTCACCTCCTTCCTTTCAGGAGGAGATACAGGGCCACTCACACAAAATCCAACAGGTTCAGGGCCATTGTTACTCCTACAAACATTATCACCAATACCATCATCACCCTACTGAACTCTCCACTACACCAAGAGGATGCTGATGGTCCCTTGATGCTCCACTGCCTTTAATCACCCTGCACTTCTGCTCCACCCTGGATCACATCTGTATAAGAGGAAGTCCCTGATGATATCCTCTGATGATGTTGTCTAGATATCTTCTGTCACGAATAGCAGGTAGGAAGTCTGGACACTGATTCTTACCAGGATTGAAGTTCTCTGGTTCCAGGACAGATCCTCAGAGACATGTTCATCCAGGAACTTAAACCTGTTCACCTGCTCAGTGCTGTGATTAGTGCAGGAATGTAAAAGCTGATACCTCTTTATCCTCCTCCGCATCTTCATCATCATCATCATCATCTCCTGTCCCAGGTGTGTGGAGGAGAAAAGCCTGCTCAGGTATTAACTCATCATAGGAGATAAGAAAAGTCCTCCACCCGAGTGTGTGCAGGTGATCACAGAGCAGGTGTGTGAGTGTGGACTTCCCTACTGCAGGTAACCCGCACAGCACACACACACACACCCTCACACTCTCACACACACTCTCACACACTCCTGCTGAGCTCTGCATGCTCCTCAGCGCTGATCCAGACACAGGATTATTATTATTTATTTATTTTACCTTCATAATAATCAATATTTATTACAACTATTAAATTAAAACATCTAAGAAATCCAGCGAACAATCCCGAGCTTTTGATCTCGCCGAACTAGGAAGTGTGACGTCACACAGCTGCGCTTCAACCCGTTTCTGCCCACATCCTCCCTCCGCACGGGGCGCTAGAGTTAAAGGAGGGTCAATGCTGATGTGTTTTCTGCTTGTTATCAGAGATGAAATAAAAAAAGGAATGAGCTGCGTGTCCTGTGAATCAGGATTTAAAGAACAATTTATTAAAGAAATGATTTTTTTTCACTAAATTCCACTCGAGACTCTTCACTTCACTACACAGAGAGGGAAGAAGAAGCTCGATTTGAGACGCGTCCTCGATCTCGCAAACTCATTGGGCAGGAATGTACACGTGTTGTGTGACGTCAGAAGAACCCGCCTGGCGTTGTGCGTATTTACTAAGGTACAGTTTAATAGAGTTCAAATAAATAAATAAAACCAATAAGTAAATAAATAATAATTCCGTTTTTACAGAAAAATATACATATTTTTTTATAAGACATATATAATTATGTATTTCTGTATTGTTTTTACGTTTGTAAAGCAAAGATGCGCAAATGGATATTTGTATTCCCAATAATAATAATAATAATAATAATAATAATAATAATAATAATAATAATAATAATAATATGAACAATAATAATAATAAAAAATTAGTAATAACAATAATAATAATAATAATAACAAAAATAATAATAACAATAATAATAATATGAACAATAATAATAATAATAATAATAATAATAAAAATTAACAATAACAATAATAATAATGATAATAATTGTATTTAATTTTGTTTTTTGAATTTTGATGTTTTTATCAAACTTATTGCAATGCAACATTGTTTCATATTTATTTCATTATATTTATTATTATTATTATTATTATTATTACTATCATTATTATAATTTGACTATCAGCTCTCAACCACATGCATTAATACAAATATTGTGTTTATAATAATAATAATAATAATAATATTAATAACAATAAATATAATGAAATAAATATAATACAATGTTGCATTGCAATAAGTTTGATAAAACATCAAAATACAAAAAACTAAATTAAATACAATTATTATTATTATTATTATTATTATTATTATCATTATTATTATTATTATTATTATAAAAAGAAGATGCAGAAGAATTACGGCGATATTTTAAATGACAAATAAATGTTAGTTTCACCTTTTTTTTATTAATATTATATATAATGTTATTTATAAATGACAAATAAAGTGGACTGGTTATAAATGTCACCATCAGCTACTGAAATGAGAGTAAAAGATGAACTTGAAATGTTTAAAGGTTGTAAATATGAGATGTATATTAATATCGAGTCTGATGTTACTCTCATAACAAAGAGCGGAAATTAACAGATTTATTTTCAATGACGTTCATGTCTGCGTGTGTCTGCGTGTGTGTGTGTGTGCGTGTGTGTGTGTGTGCGTGTGTGTGTGCGTGTGTGTGTGTGTGTGGGTCTGTGTGTGGGTCTTAGTAAAACAGCTGAGTCTGTGCACTTCCTGTTGTCCACCACAAAGCGGCGCTGTGACTCCACAGTGAAGCGGAAGTGATTACACTGAGACGTTCTAATCCTGAAACAGCGCGTGAATGTGCCATAAAACACAAAACTTCAACATGAAATTCAGATTTCACCTGGTTTTAAATGTTTATTGTTTATTTTTGTTTGTTTGAAATGTTCATGAAATTCTAATGAGATTCCAAAAATTATACAAAAAAAATGATGTGTGTCCTCAAAAGGGTGACCTCTGTGTGTGTGTGTGTGTGTGTGTGTGTGTGTGTGTGTGTGTGTGTGTGTGGGGTGTGGTGTGTGTGTGTGTGTGTGTGTGTGTGTGTGTGTGTGTGTGTGGTGTGGTGTGTGTGTGTGTGTGTGTGTGTGTGTGTGTGTGTGTGTGTGTGGGTGTGGTGTGTGTGTGTGTGTGTGTGTGTGTGTGTGTGTGTGGGGTGTGGTGTGTGTGTGTGTGTGTGTGTGTGTGTGTGTGTGTGTGTGTGTGGGGTGTGGTGTGTGTGTGTGTGTGTGTGTGTGTGGTGTGTGTGTGTGTGTGTGTGTGTGGTGTGGTGTGTGTGTGTGTGTGTGTGTGTGTGTGTGTGTGTGTGGGTGTGGTGTGTGTGTGTGTGTGTGTGTGTGTGTGTGTGTGTGTGTGTGTGTGTGTGTGTGTGTGTGTTATATTTTTGGTGTATCGCTCCACCATTACACCAGGAGATAAAATCTTGAGATTATAAAGCGGTTTCTGGTGCAGCGCTCCATCGAGAGATAATGAGCCTCTGTCTCAGAGATCTCAGAGTGTTTTTAACCTCAGACTGCTCTTTTTTTGCCTCGTTACTGAAACTCGAGGCAGAGCGAGTCAGAGCAGCTTATTCAATCCCTTCAGAGAAAAGGTCATTTATAGTCTCCTGTCAGAGAGAGAAATAAAGATCCGAATGTCTGCAGTCACACACACACACACACACACACACACACACACACACACCATTATTCTAAACATACACAAATACGCAACTTAATTATAGTACACACACACACACACACACACACACACACACACACACACACACACACACAATTTCTCTACACATAAACATACTTAAATGTTTTGAAATACACACACACACACACTATTATTCTTTGCAAACAAACTATTATTCCACACACACACACACACACACACCATTATTCTAAACATACACAAATACGCAACTTAATTATACCACACAAACACACAAAAAAACACAAAAACATTTTCTACACACAAACATGCCTAAATTTTTCTAAACACACACACACACACACACACACACACACACACACACACACACACACACACACACACACACACACACTATTATTCTAAACATACACAAATACGCAACTTAATTATACCACACACACACAAACACAAAAAAAATTTCTACACACAAACATACTTAAATTTTTCTAAACACACACACACACACACACACACACACACACACACACACACACACACACACACACACACACTATTATTCTTTGCACACAAACTATTATTATACACACACACACACCTCCATTATTCTACAGACAGAGGGACTGTTTAAGGGACTGAAAGTTAGCGAAAGAACATACAGAGACAAAAGGAGACAAAGAAAAAGACAGAGGGAAAGACAGACAGAGGGACAGACAGACAGAGGGACAGACAGACAGAGGGACAGACAGACAGAGGGACAGACAGACAGAGGGACAGTGTCTGGAGTGTTGATTTGGACTGGTGTATGTTGACGCTTCTCTTACGCTTGTGTTCAGAAACCTGAGGCACATTTTTGTGATTTTCTCTTTTGAAGTCGTGACACAAAATAATTAATTTCAGCGTTGTGTAATTAACAGCAGGTTCCATCATTTCTAACATTTCCATCCAAAATGACTTTTTTTTTCAGAAACATAAAACATTGGAGTCTCGCAGCTTCCTGTGGTTTGAAATGTCACTTCCTGTTCCTGAGCTGCAGCTTTGGAGTCGGATCGATTCCAGTCTGTGACACTTTCCACCTATTTTTTCTAATGGATGTAATTCTATTAAAGAAAACCAGTAAATCCATACAGAGGCTAATTTCAGCTCCTAACAAACAGCCGTGTCTTCCTTCTCCTCCTCTTCCTCCTCCTCCCCCTCTTCATCTCTTTAGCTCTGTAACACTCCAGTGTTAAATCATGTTCCTCACGCTGCTGCCTGATGAATATTAGAAAGACCTCAGTCAAGATTTAACAAAGTGCTTGTGCTTAATTGGATCAGTGCTAATCGGGAGAAAGAGTGTGAGGAAGAGTGAAGAATAGTGTGAGGAACAGCATAAGGATTACTGAGGAAAACTGTGAAGAAGAGTGTGAGGAAGAGTGTGAGGAAGAGTGAGGAAGAGTGTGAGGAAGAGTGAGGAGCAGTGTGACATCATTTCGCATCGTGTCACATCATCACACGTCGTCTCGCATCTTTTCGCGTCATCTCACATTGTTTTGCGTTGCTTATATCCTCTCTCATTTTTTGCATCGTCTTACATTGTCTCACAACGTTTCACGTCTTTTAGCCTCGTCTCACATCATCTCGCATCTTTTAGCATCGTCTCACATCACTTCGCGTTGTCTCACACTGTTTCCCGTCGTCTCACATCGTCTCGCATCTTTTCATGTTGTCTCACATCATCTCGCGTCGTCTCACATCGTTTTGCGCCGTCTCACATTGTCTCACATCTTTTTGCGTTGTCTCACATCATTTCGTGTCATCTCACAACGTCTCGCATCTTTTTTGCGTCGTCTCACAACGTCTCACATCGTTTTCCGTCGTCTCACATCGTCTCGCATCATCATCTCGCATCATCATTATTCTCACATCGTCTTTTCTCGTTTCGCGTTGTCTCACATTGTTTTGCGTCGTCTCACATCGTTTTGTGAAAAGTCGTCTTAACATTTTGTATTTTCTACGTATCATATTCTCTTGTATCGTCTCATATTGTGTTATTAGTGGCGTATCGACACAAAATTCACGGTTCTGTTTGTATCTCAGTTTTTAAGTCCATTTCGGTTCAGTTCATTTCGGAACATTTGGTGGGGGAAAAAATGCAGAACTGTACTGATTTCAGCAGACTTTCTTCCATCCTTCATTCATTCACTCTCTCGAAATGTGGAATTTTCAGGAGAAAATCTTGAAGCTGGACATAAAACTCTAAAGAATCCATATCGCATGGCATAAAAATGTTGGTGACGTGCAGAACATCAATCCCCCAGAAATCCCCGAATACATGTAACCGTTACACCCCTTATATTGTCTCGTATCCTCTCACATCATCTCGAATTATCTCACATAATCTCTCATCATCTTGTATCGTCTCATATCAATTTGTAACATTTTGCGTAGTTTTCTACGTATCGTATTGTCTTGTATCCTCCCACGTTGTCTCGCATCTTCTCGTATCATCCTGTATCTATATGTTGTCTTGTCGTCTCACATAATCTTTTTTCGCCTCGTTTAATCTTCTACTCTATAGTAGTATTTCTCCTTGTATCCTCTTGTTTTGTTTTATTTCATCTCGTATTCTCTTATTTTGTCTCATATTGCCTCGTCTCATTCTTTATCGTATAGTAGAATATTGATTACGAAATTATAATATTGATTTGCATCGTCTCATACCGTCGAGTATTGACTCATATTGTCTTCTAGGGTTTTTAGGGTTGATGTACTCCTGCTGTTGTTTAGATATTCTTTAAGAAAAACATCACTAATATCCTTCAAAAACAACAAATCAGAAGGAACAATCCACTGCCTCACTGAATGAAGATGGAGGTTTTTCCTTGGAGTCTGGTAACTCTCAAGGTTTCTTCCGATAACCATCTCAGGAAGTTTTTCCCTCAGCAGAAGATCTTCCACTCCAACACATGGAAAGCATATCTTAATACAGCTGGAGACGTCCTATACTATTGTGTTTTTTGGAGACTGAGATTGCGAGCTCGAATCTTAAGGACATCACAGAAGTCGAATTGTAGAACGAGACTCGGTTCTACATGTTGTGCCGTCTGGGTGGGAGGGGCTTACTTTATATATCCTGTCAATCACAGTGACACGAGCCAATCATAGGCATCTATGAGCTTGTGTATGTGGAAGAGGGCAGATAGCCTTTTGTAACAGGTTGATAGATGAGCCTTCACTTCCCCTGGTAGATGTGCTGTGATGGTGGGGGACATGTGATCATATCAGAGGGTGTGTGTGTGTGTGTGTGTGTGTGTGTGTGTGTGTGTGTGTGTGTGTGTATGTGTTGTCGAAATCACTATGTCTAAATGTTTCTAATGTAATGTGTGAAGAGAAGTTCTGTAGATTTGAGGTAGGAATACAATGGTGATCTCTTCCCTCATATCCTCCTCCTCATCTTCATCTTCCTGTTTGTACTCTTCCTCCTCTACTTTTTTATCTTCTTCTGCTCCTCCTCCTAGTTTTACAGTGCTCCTAGTTTCTCCTCTTCCTCCTGATCAGCTTCATCTTTTCCATCTTCTTCCTTTTCCTTTTCCTCCCTTCATCCTCTGGCAACATAATAGTCATGCCAGTTGATCAGAAGGCATCACATTCTCACAAGTGTGTGTGTGTGTGTGTGTGTGTGTGTGTGTGTGTGTGTGTGTGTGTGTGTGTGTGTGTGTGTGTTGAGAGAAATCCAGAAAACCTGGAGATTTCATTCCAAGCTTGTGCAGGTTCCCGGAGGATAACAACATGAGGATAATAGTGTGTGTGTCTGTATGTCTGTGTATGTAGTAAAGTGCGTGGTTGTGTAGTGTGTGTGTGTGTGTGTGTGTGTGTGTGTGTGTGTGTGTGTGTGTGTGTGTGTGTGTGTGAGATGTACCTGTGTCCTGTAAAGGGTATGAATGTACTCAGGCTCCACCCTCTCACCTGCAGAAAGTCTTTACGGAAGACGAATGGAAATTAAACTGTAATTCGTCTCCTCGAAATTCGACTTGTGTGTGTGTGTGTGTGTGTGTGTGTGTGTGTGTGTGTGTGTGTGTGTGTGTGTGTGTGTGTGTGTGTGTGTGTGTTTGAGATCTAGTGTTTGGCATCTTTACGAGAGACGAGTTAATAAATTCCGTCTGATTTAATCCTCTCACGCGGCATCTGTATTAAACAGCAAACTGGCAGGAAGCAAATAAATCAAACTAAATGTCTGTAATGAAACGCTCCAGAGACGAGACGCTCAGATTCGGGTCTTTCACAGCCAAAATGCCTCATGTATTTCTCTGGATGTGTGTGTGTGTGTGTGTGTGTGTGTGTGTGTAATTGGCGGCACGCAGCCGGTGATGGACAGTGCTGCCGTTCTGACAAGCCATAAACACACACACAGTCATTTGGAACTGCACTTATAAACCGCTCGAGTCATTCTTTCAAATGGAAGTGTCAGGGTGTGTGCTTTCTGATAAATATGAGTGTGTGTGTGTGTGTGTGTGTGTGTGTGTGTGTGTGTGTTAGGAGAGCTTGTTTTATGAGTGTGTGGGCCTCTCAGGGGAACGGTTCATTTTATATGAATATACACAGCCTCATCTTTCTCTCTCTTCATCCCTGAGTAATAAGAGCAATGGAGTAATGGAGTGTGTGTGTGTGTGTGTGTGTGTGTGTGTGTGTGTGTGTGTGTGTGTGTGTGTGAGAGAGAGAGAGAGAGAGAGAGAGAGAGAGAGAGAGAGAGAGAGAGAGCACTGGTGAGTTCCTGATTGGTCAGTAGGTGTTGATGAATTCTCCAGTACAGCATCTCTGAGAGTGATGCAGGTTTATATCGATGCGCTCGTCTCTAACGCGTTTCCGTAGCGACGGCTCAGTGTTCTGGAGGAAGGAGTCTCCAGTGTGAGTGCTTCATGATAAAGAGCAACAGGAAATGTAGCTATAAAAAGAAAAAAATACAACCATGCTGCAATTATATTCAGCTCTATGTCAGGCTGTAACGCAGCACGCTCCGCTCACATGGACCC